>CAHIKZ030005266.1:0-17580 GCA_903632075.3 Acanthosepion pharaonis | reverse complement strand
CATCTAAAACTTGTTCGAAATTATTTTTCATTAGAATTATTGAGGCAGCGTAGAAGCACTGCATTCAACTCAGCGAATTGCGATTTTAAATAAAAATGCGGTGGACGCAAAGTGGGTGATCACTGTATATTCCCTTCTCTCGGTAAGCTTTATATTTACCTTCCCTTCTTTAATGTGCCATTAGGGAAAGGCAAACCCTCATCTAAAAACTTGTTCGAAATTATTTTTCATTAGAATTCATTGAGGCAGCGTAGGAAGCACTGCATTCAACTCAGCGAATTGCGATTTCCAATAAAAATGCGGTGGACGCAAAGTGGTGATCACTGTATATTTCCTCTTCTTCTGTGTTTATATTTACCTTTCCTTCTTTAATGTGCCATTAGGGAAAGGCAAACCCCATCTAAAACTTGTTCGAAATTATTTTTCATTAGAATTCATTGAGGCAGCGTAGGAAGCACTGCATTCAACTCAGCGAATTGCGATTTCCAATAAAAATGCGGTGGACGCAAAGTGGGTGATCACTGTATATTTCCTTCTCTGTGTTTTATATTTACCTTTCCCTTCTTTAATGTGCCATTAGGGAAAGGCAAAACCTCATCTAAAATTTGTTCGAAATTATTTTTCATTAGAATTCATTGAGGCAGCGTAGGAAGCACTGCATTCAACTCAGCGAATTGCGATTTCCAATAAAAATGCGGTGGACGCAAAGTGGGTGATCACTGTATATTTCCTTTCTGGTGCTTTATATTTACCTTTCCTTCTTAACAAAATATTAGGGGAAAGGCAAACCATCTAAAACTTGTTCGAAATTATTTTCATTAGAATTATTGAGGCAGCGTAGGAAGCACCGCATTCAACCTGAAGGAATTGCGATTTCAATAAAATGCGATGACTTAAAGTGGGCAGATCACTGTATTTCCTTCTCCGGAAAGCTTATATTTACCTTTCCCTTAATGTGCCATTAGGGAAAGGCAAACCCTCATCTAAAAATTTGTTCGAAATTATTTTTCATTAGAATTCATTGAGGGCAGCGTAGGAAGCACTGCATTCAACTCAGCGGAATTGCGATTTCACTAAAAATGCGGTGGACGCAAAGTGGTGGATCACTGTATATTTCCTTCTCGGTGCTTTTATATTTACCTTTCCCTTCTTTAATGCCATTAGGGAAAGGCAAAACCCTCATCTAAAACTTGTTCGAAATTATTTTCATTAGAATTCATTGAGGCAGCGTAGAAGCACTGCATTCCACTCAGCGAATTGCGATTTCAATAAAAATGCGATGGACGCAAAGTGGTGATCACTGTATATTTCCTCTTCTCGGAAAGCGATATTTACCTTTCTTCTTTAATGTGCCATTAGAAAGGCAAAAACCTCATCTAAAACTTGTTCGAAATTATTTTCATTAGAATTCATTGAGGCAGCGTAGGAAGCACTGCATTCAACTCAGCAAATTGCGATTTCCAATAAAATGCGGTGGACGAAAGTGGGTGATCACTGTATATTTCCTCTCTGTGCTTTATATTTACTTTCCTTCTTAATGTGCCATTAGGGAAAGGCAAAACCCTCATCTAAACTTGTTCGAAATTATTTTTCATTAGAATTCATTGAGGCAGCGTAGGGCACTGCATTCAACTCAGCGAATTGGTGATTTCCAATAAAATGCGTTGGACGCAAAGCAGATCACTGTATATTTCCTTTCTGTGTTTTATATTTACCTTCCATCCTTTAATGTGCCATTAGGGAAAGGCAAAACCTCATCTAAAACTTGTTCGAAATTATTTTTTCATTAGAATTATTGAGGCAGCGTAGGAAGCACTGCATTCCACTCAGCGAATTGCGATTTACAAAAAATGCGGTGACGCAAAGTGGGTGATCACTTATATTTTCCTCTCGGTGCTTTATATTTACCTTTCCTTCTTTTATGTGCTATTAGGGAAAGGCAAACCCTCATCTAAAAACTTGTCTGAAATTATTTTCATTAGAATTCATTGAGGCAGCGTAGGAAGCACTGCATTCAACTCAGCGAATTTCGATTTCCACTAAAAATGCCATGGACGCAAAAGTGGTGATCACTGTATATTTTCTCTCGGTGCTTATATTACCTTCCTTTTAATGACCATTAGGGAAAGGGCAAAACCCTCATCTAAAACTTGTTCGAAATTATTTTCATTAGAATTCATTGAGGCAGCGTAGGAAGCACTGCATTCCACTCACAGCGAATTGCGATTTAATAAAATGCGGTGGACGCAAAGTGGGGATCACTGTATATTTCCTTCTCTCCTTTTATATTTACCTTTCCCTTCTTTAATGCCATTAGGAAAGGTAAAACCCTCATCTAAAACTTGTTCGAAATTATTTTTTGCATTAGAATTATTGAGGCAGCGTAGGAAGCACTGCATTCAACTCCAGCGAATTGCGATTTCCACTAAAAATGCGGTGGACGCAAAGGGTGATCACTGTATATTCCTCTTCTCCGGCAGTTTATATTTACCTTTCCTTTCTTTAATGTGAGACATTAGGGAAAGGCAAACCTCATTCTAAAACTTGTTTGAAATTATTTTTCATTAGAATTCATTGAGGCAGCGTAGGAAGCACTGCATTAACTCAGCGAATTATGATTTCAATAAAAATGCCATGGACGCAAAGTGGTGATCACTGTATATTTCTCTCTGGGATTTATATTTACCTTTCCCTTAATTAATGCGCCATTAGGAAAGGTAAAACCCTCATCTAAAACTTGTTCGAAATTATTTTTCATTAGAATTATTGAGGCAGAGTAGGAAATAAAATGCGCATTCAACTCCACAGAATTTACGATTTCACTAAAATGCTAAAATGGACGCAAAGTGGGTGATCACTGTATATTTCCTCTCTCTCTGTGTTTTATATTTACCTTTCCTTCTTTAATGTGCCATTAGGGAAAGGCAAAACCCTCATCTAAAACTTGTTCGAAATTATTTTTTTCATTAGAATTCATTGAGGCAGCGTAGGAAGCAATGCATTCCACTCAGCGAATTGCAATTTCCACTAAAATGTGGTGGACGCAAAGTGGTGATCACTGTATATTTCCCTTCTCGGTGCTTTATATTTACCTTTCCCTCTTTAATGTGCCATTAGGGAAAGGCAAAACCCTCATCTAAAACTTTATGTTCGAAATTATTTTCATTAGAATTCATTGAGGGCAGCGTAGGAAGCACTGCATTCAACTCAGCGAATTGCGATTTCCAATAAAATGCAGGACGCAAAGTGGGTGATCACTGTATATTTCCCTCTCTCTGTGCTTTATATTTACCTTCCTTCTTTAATGTGCCATTAGGGAAAGGCAAAACCCCTATCTAAAACTTGTTCGAAATTATTTTTCATTAGAATTACTGAGGCAGCGTAGGAAGCACTGCATTCAACACAAAATGAATTGCGATTTCACGGTAAAATGCCATGGACGCAAAGTGGGCAGATCACTCAGGGAATATTTCTCGCAAAGTCGATTCTCTCGGTGCTTTATATTTACCTTTCCCTTCTTTAATGTGACATTAGGGAAAGGCAAAACCTCATCTAAAAACTTGTCTGAAATTATTTTCATTAGAATTCATTGAGGCAGCGTAGAAGCACTGCATTCAACTCAAGGAATTGGGATTTCCACTAAAATGCAGGACGCAAAGTGGTGATCACTCTATATTTCCCTTCTCTGTGATTTATATTTACCTTTCCTTCTTTAATGTGCCATTAGGGAAAGGCAAAAAAACCTCATCTAAAACTTGTTCGAAATTATTTTCATTAGAATTCATTGAGGCAGCGTAGGAAGCACTGCATTCAACTCCATGAATTGCGATTTCAATAAAAATGCGGTGGACGCAAAGTGGTGATCACTGTATATTTCCCTTCTCTCTGTGCTTTTTATTTACCTTTCCCTTTTTAATGTGCCATTAGGGGAAAGGCAAAACCCTCATCTAAAACTTGTTCGAAATTATTTTTCATTAGAATTCATTGAGGCAGCGTAGGAAGCACTGCATTCCACCAGCGAATTGCGATTTCCAATAAAAATGCGGTGGACGCAAAGTGGGTGATCACTGTATATTTCCCTTCTCTCTGTGCTTTTATATTTACCTTTCCTTCTTTAATGTGCCATTAGGGAAAGGCAAACCTCATCTAAAACTTGTTCGAAATTATTTTTTCATTAGAATTCATTGAAGCAGCGTAGGAAGCACTGCATTCAACTCAGCGAATTGCGATTTCAATAAAAATGCGGTGGACGCAAAGTGGGTGATCACTGTATATTTCCCCTCTCTCGGTGCTTTATATTTACCTTTCCTTCTTTAATGTGCCATTAGGGAAAGGCAAAACCCTCATCTAAAACTTGTTCGAAATTATTTTCATTAGAATTCATTGAGGCAGCGTAGGAAGTACTGCATTCAACTCAGCGAATTGCGATTTCCAATAAAAATGGGTGGACGCAAAGGGTGATCACTGATATTTCCTTTCTCCTTGTGTTTTATATTTACCTTTTCTTCTTAATGTGCGCCATTAGGGAAAGGCAAACCCTCAATCTAAAACTTGTTCGAAATTATTTTTCATTAGAATTATTGAGGCAGCGTAGGAAGCACTGCATTCAACTCAGCGAATTGCGATTTCAATAAAAATGCGGTGGACGCAAAGTGGATGATCACTGTATATTTCCTTCTCTCGGTGCTTTATATTTACCTTTCCTTCTTTAATGTGCCATTAGGGAAAGGCAAAACCCTCATCTAAAACTTGTTCGAAATTATTTTTCATTAGAATTCATTGAGGCAGCGTAGGAAGCACTGCATTCCACTCAGCGAATTGCGATTTCACAAAAAATGGTGGACGCAAAGTGGGTGATCACTGTATATTTCCTCTCTCGGTGTTTTATATTTACCTTTCCCTTCTTTAATGTGCCATTAGGGGAAAGGCAAAACCTCATCTAAAACTTGTTCGAAATTATTTTTTCATTAGAATTCATTGAGGTAGCGTAGGAAGCAATGCATTCAACTCAGCGAATTGCGATTTAATAAAATGCGGTGGACGCAAAGTGGTGATCACTGTATATTTTCTTCTCTGGTGTTTATATTTACCTTTCCCTTCTTTAATGTTTAGGGAAAGGCAAAAACCTCATCTAAAAATTGTTCGAAATTATTTTCATTAGAATTCATTGAGGCAGCGTAGGAAGCACTGCATTCCACTCAGCGAATTAAGATTTCCAATAAAATGCGGTGGACGCAAAGTGGGTGATCACTGCATATTTCCCTTCTGTTCTTATATTTACCTTCCCTTCTTTTTAATGTGCCATTAGGGAAAGGCAAAACCCTCATCTAAAACTTGTTCGAAATTATTTTTCATTAGAATTAATTGAGGGAGCGTAGGAAGCAATTGCATTCAACCAGCGAATTGCGATTTCAATAAAATGCGGTGGACGAAAAGTGGGTGATCACTGTATATTTCCTTCTCTCTGTGCTTTATATTTACCTTTCCTTCTTTAATGCGCCATTAGGAAAGGCAAACCCTCATCTAAAACTTGTTCGAAATTATTTTCATTAGAATTCATTGAGGCAGCGTAGGAAGCACTGCATTCAACTCAGCGAATTGCGATTTCAATAAAATGCGGGGACGCAAAGTGGGTGATCACTGTATATTTCCTTCTCTCTTTGTTTTATATTTACCTTTCCTTTTTAATGTGCCATTAGGGAAAGGCAAAACCTCATCTAAAACTTGTTCGAAATTATTTTCATTAGAATTCATTGAGGCAAATGCGTAGGAAGCACTACATTCAACTCAAAATTGCGAATTGCGATTTCAATAAAAAATGCGGTGGACGCAAAGTGGTGATCACTGTATATTTCCTTCTCGGTGCTTTTATATTTACCTTTCCTTCTTTAATGTGCCATTAGGGAAAGGCAAAACCTCATCTAAAAACTTTGTTCGAAATTATTTTCATTAGAATTCATTGAGGCAGCGTAGGAAGCACTGCATTCAACTCAGCGAATTGCGATTTAATAAAAATGCGGTGGACGCAAAGTGGGTGATCACTGTATATTCCTTCTTCTGTGTTTTATATTTACCTTCCCTTTCTTTAATGTGCCATTAGGGAAAGGCAAAACCCTCATCTAAAACTTGTTCGAAATTATTTTCATTAGAATTCATTGAGGCAGCGTAGGAAGCACTGCATTCCACTCAGCGAATTGCGATTTCCAATAAAAATGCGGTGGACGCAAAGTGGGTGATCACTGTATATTTCCTCTTCTCGGTGCTTTATATTTACCTTTCCTTCTTTAATGTGCCATTAGGGAAAGGCAAAACCCTCATCTAAAACTTGTTTTCGAAATTATTTTTCATTAGAATTCATTGAGGCAGCGTAGGAAGCACTGCATTCAACTCAGCGAATTGCGATTTCCACAAAATGCGGTGGACGCAAAGTGGGTGATCACTGTATATTTCCTTCTCGGTGTTTATATTTACCTTCCTTCTTAATGTGCCATTAGGGAAAGGCAAAACCTCATCTAAATCTTGTTCGAAATTATTTTTCATTAGAATTCATTGAGGCAGCGTAGGAAGCACTGCATTCCACTCAGCGAATTGCGATTTCCACTAAAAATGCGGTGGACGCAAAGTGGGTGATCACTGTATATTTCCTCTCTCGTGCTTTATATTTACCTTTCCTTCTTTAATGTTCCATTAGGAAAGGCAAAACCCTCATTTAAAACTTGTTCGAAATTATTTTTCATTAGAATTCATTGAGGCAGCGTAGGAAGCACTGATTCAACTCAGCGAATTGCGATTTTACCAAAATGCGGTGGACGCAAAGTGGGTGATCACTGTATATTTCCCTTCTCTCGGTGCTTTTATATTTACCTTTCCTTCTTTAATGTGCCATTAGGGAAAGGCAAAACCTCATCTAAAACTTGTTCGAAATTATTTTCATTAGAATTATTGAGGCAGCGTAGGAAGCACTGCATTCAACTCAGCGAATTGCGATTTCCAATAAAAATGCGGTGGACGCAAAGTGGTGATCACTGTATATTTCCTTCTCTCTGTGCTTTATATTTACCTTTCCTCTTTAATGTGCCATTAGGGAAAGGCAAAACCCTCATCTAAAAACTTGTTCGAAATTATTTTTCATTAGAATTAATTGAGGCAGCGTAGGAAGCACTGCATTCAACTCAGCGAATTGCGATTTCCAATAAAAATGCGGTGGACGCAAAGTGGGTGATCACTGTATATTTCCTTCTCTCGGTGCTTTATATTTACCTTTCCCTTCTTTAATGTGCCATTAGGGAAAGGCAAAACCCTCATCTAAAACTTGTTCGAAATTATTTTTTCATTAGAATTAATTGAGGCAGCGTAGGAAGCACTGCATTCAACTCAGCGAATTGCGATTTCCACTAAAAATGCGGTGGACGCAAAAAGTGGGTGATCACTGTATATTTCCCTTCTCTCGGTGCTTTATATTTACCTTTCCTTTTTTTAATGTGCATTAGGGGCAAAACCTCATCTAAAACTTGTTCGAAATTATTTTCATTAGAATTCATTGAGGCAGCGTAGGAAGCACTGCATTCAACTCAGCGAATTGCGATTTCCACTAAAAATGCGGTGGACGCAAAGTGGGTGATCACTGTATATTTCCCTTCTCGGTGCTTTTATTTTACCTTTCCTTCTTTAATGTGGCATTAGGGAAAGGCAAAACCCTCATCTAAAACTTGTTCGAAATTATTTTTTCATTAGAATTAATTGAGGCAGCGTAGGAAGCACTGCATTCAACTCAGCGAATTGCGATTTCCACTAAAAATGCGGTGGACGCAAAGTGGTGATCACTGTATATTTCCTTCTCTCGGTGCTTTTATATTTACCTTTCCCTTCTTTAATGTGCCATTAGGGAAAGGCAAAACCCTCATCTAAAACTTGTTCGAAATTATTTTTCATTAGAATTATTGAGGCAGCGTAGGAAGCACTGCATTCAACTCAGCGAATTGCGATTTCCAATAAAAATGCGGTGGACGCAAAGTGGGTGATCACTGTATATTTCCCTTCTCTCGGTGCTTTATATTTACCTTTCCCTTCTTTAATGTGCCATTAGGGAAAGGCAAAACCCTCATCTAAAACTTGTTCGAAATTATTTTTCATTAGAATTAATTGAGGCAGCGTAGAAGCACTGCATTCAACTCAGCGAATTGCGATTTCCACTAAAAATGCGGTGGACGCAAAGTGGGTGATCACTGTATGTTTATTTCTTCTCTCGGTGCTTTATATTTACCTTTCCCTTCTTTAATGTGCCATTAGGGAAAGGCAAAACCCTCATCTAAAACTTGTTCGAAATTATTTTTCATTAGAATTAATTGAGGCAGCGTAGGAAGCACTGCATTCAACTCAGCGAATTGCGATTTCCACTAAAAATGCGGTGGACGCAAAGTGGGTGATCACTGTATATTTCCTTCTCTCGGTGCTTTATATTTACCTTTCCCTTCTTTAATGTGCCATTAGGGAAAGGCAAAACCCTCATCTAAAACTTGTTCGAAATTATTTTTCATTAGAATTAATTGAGGCAGCGTAGGAAGCACTGCATTCAACTCAGCGAATTGCGATTTCCACTAAAAATGCGGTGGACGCAAAGTGGGTGATCACTGTATATTTCCCTTCTCTCGTGCTTTATATTTACCTTTCCCTTCTTTAATGTGCCATTAGGGAAAGGCAAAACCCTCATCTAAAACTTGTTCGAAATTATTTTTCATTAGAATTAATTGAGGCAGCGTAGGAAGCACTGCATTCAACTCAGCGAATTGCGATTTCCACTAAAAATGCGGTGGACGCAAAGTGGGTGATCACTGTATATTTCCTTCTCTCGGTGCTTTATATTTACCTTTTTTCTTCTTTAATGTGCCATTAGGGAAAGGCAAAACCCTCATCTAAAACTTGTTCGAAATTATTTTTCATTAGAATTAATTGAGGCAGCGTAGGAAGCACTGCATTCAACTCAGCGAATTGCGATTTCCACTAAAAAATGCGGTGGACGCAAAGTGGGTGATCACTGTATATTTCCTTCTCTCTCGGTGCTTTATATTTACCTTTCCTTCTTTAATGTGCCATTAGGGAAAGGCAAAACCTCATCTAAAACGTGTTCGAAATTATTTTTCATTAGAATTAATTGAGGCAGCGTAGGAAGCACTGCATTCAACTCAGCGAATTGCGATTTCCACTAAAAATGCGGTGGACGCAAAGTGGGTGATCACTGTATATTTCCCTTCTCTCGGTGCTTTATATTTACCTTTCCCTTCTTTAATGTGCCATTAGGGAAAGGCAAAACCCTCATCTAAAACTTGTTCGAAATTATTTTTCATTAGAATTAATTGAGGCAGCGTAGGAAGCACTGCATTCAACTCAGCGAATTGCGATTTCCACTAAAAATGCGGTGGACGCAAAGTGGGTGATCACTGTATATTTCCCTTCTCTCGGTGCTTTATATTTACCTTTCCCTTCTTTAATGTGGCATTAGGGAAAGGCAAAACCCTCATCTAAAACTTGTTCGAAATTATTTTTCATTAGAATTAATTGAGGCAGCGTAGGAAGCACTGCATTCAACTCAGCGAATTGCGATTTCACTAAAAATGCGGTGGACGCAAAGTGGGTGATCACTGTATATTTCCTTCTCTGGTGCTTTATATTTACCTTTCCTTCTTTAATGTGGCATTAGGGAAAGGCAAAACCTCATCTAAAACTTGTTCGAAATTATTTTTCATTAGAATTAATTGAGGCAGCGTAGGAAGCACTGCATTCAACTCAGCGAATTGCGATTTCCACTAAAAATGCGGTGGACGCAAAGTGGGTGATCACTGTATATTTCCTTCTCTCGGTGCTTTATATTTACCTTTCCTTCTTTAATGTGCCATTAGGGAAAGGCAAAACCCTCATCTAAAACTTGTTCGAAATTATTTTTCATTAGAATTAATTGAGGCAGCGTAGGAAGCACTGCATTCAACTCAGCGAATTGCGATTTCCACTAAAAATGCGGTGGACGCAAAGTGGGTGATCACTGTATATTTCCCTTCTCTCGGTGCTTTATATTTACCTTTCACTTCTTTAATGTGCCATTAGGGAAAGGCAAAACCCTCATCTAAAACGTGTTCGAAATTATTTTTCATTAGAATTAATTGAGGCAGCGTAGGAAGCACTGCATTCAACTCAGCGAATTGCGATTTCCACTAAAAAATGCGGTGGACGCAAAGTGGGTGATCACTGTATATTTCCTTCTCTCGGTGCTTTATATTTACCTTTCCTTCTTTAATGTGGCATTAGGGAAAGGCAAAACCCTCATCTAAAACTTGTTCGAAATTATTTTCATTAGAATTAATTGAGGCAGCGTAGGAAGCACTGCATTCAACTCAGCGAATTGCGATTTCCACTAAAAATGCGGTGGACGCAAAGTGGGTGATCACTGTATATTTCCTTCTCTCGGTGCTTTATATTTACCTTTCCCTTCTTTAATGTGCCATTAGGGAAAGGCAAAACCCTCATCTAAAACTTGTTCGAAATTATTTTTCATTAGAATTAATTGAGGCAGCGTAGGAAGCACTGCATTCAACTCAGCGAATTGCGATTTCCACTAAAAATGCGGTGGACGCAAAGTGGGTGATCACTGTATATTTCCCTTCTCTCGGTGCTTTATATTTACCTTTCCCTTCTTTAATGTGCCATTAGGGAAAGGCAAAACCCTCATCTAAAACTTGTTCGAAATTATTTTTCATTAGAATTAATTGAGGCAGCGTAGGAAGCACTGCATTCAACTCAGCGAATTGCGATTTCCACTAAAAATGCGGTGGACGCAAAGTGGGTGATCACTGTATATTTCCCTTCTCTCGGTGCTTTATATTTACCTTTCCTTTCTTTAATGTGCCATTAGGGAAAGGCAAAACCCTCATCTAAAACTTGTTCGAAATTATTTTTCATTAGAATTAATTGAGGCAGCGTAGGAAGCACTGCATTCAACTCAGCGAATTGCGATTTCCACTAAAAATGCGGTGGACGCAAAGTGGGTGATCACTGTATATTTCCTTTCTCTCGGTGCTTTATATTTACCTTTCCTTCTTTAATGTGCCATTAGGGAAAGGCAAAACCCTCATCTAAAAACTTGTTCGAAATTATTTTTCATTAGAATTAATTGAGGCAGCGTAGGAAGCACTGCATTCAACTCAGCGAATTGCGATTTCCACTAAAAATGCGGTGGACGCAAAGTGGTGATCACTGTATATTTCCCTTCTCTCGGTGCTTTATATTTACCTTTCCCTTCTTTAATGTGGCATTAGGGAAAGGCAAAACCCTCATCTAAAACTTGTTCGAAATTATTTTTCATTAGAATTAATTGAGGCAGCGTAGGAAGCACTGCATTCAACTCAGCGAATTGCGATTTCCACTAAAAATGCGGTGGACGCAAAGTGGTGATCACTGTATATTTCCTTCTCTCGGTGCTTTATATTTACCTTTCACTTCTTTAATGTGCCATTAGGGAAAGGCAAAACCCTCATCTAAAACGTGTTCGAAATTATTTTTCATTAGAATTAATTGAGGCAGCGTAGGAAGCACTGCATTCAACTCAGCGAATTGCGATTTCCACTAAAAATGCGGTGGACGCAAAGTGGGTGATCACTGTATATTTCCCTTCTCTCGGTGCTTTATATTTACCTTTCCCTTCTTTAATGTGCCATTAGGGAAAGGCAAAACCCTCATCTAAAACTTGTTCGAAATTATTTTTCATTAGAATTAATTGAGGCAGCGTAGGAAGCACTGCATTCAACTCAGCGAATTGCGATTTCCACTAAAAATGCGGTGGACGCAAAGTGGTGATCACTGTATATTTCCTTCTCTCGGTGCTTTATATTTACCTTTCCTTCTTTAATGTGCCATTAGGGAAAGGCAAAACCCTCATCTAAAACTTGTTCGAAATTATTTTTCATTAGAATTAATTGAGGCAGCGTAGGAAGCACTGCATTCAACTCAGCGAATTGCGATTTCCACTAAAAATGCGGTGGACGCAAAGTGGGTGATCACTGTATATTTCCCTTCTCTCGGTGCTTTATATTTACCTTTCCTTCTTTAATGTGCCATTAGGGAAAGGCAAAACCCTCATCTAAAACTTGTTCGAAATTATTTTTCATTAGAATTAATTGAGGCAGCGTAGGAAGCACTGCATTCAACTCAGCGAATTGCGATTTCCACTAAAAATGCGGTGGACGCAAAGTGGGTGATCACTGTATATTTCCTTCTCTCGGTGCTTTATATTTACCTTTCCTTCTTTAATGTGCCATTAGGGAAAGGCAAAACCCTCATCTAAAACTTGTTCGAAATTATTTTTCATTAGAATTAATTGAGGCAGCGTAGGAAGCACTGCATTCAACTCAGCGAATTGCGATTTCCACTAAAAATGCGGTGGACGCAAAGTGGGTGATCACTGTATATTTCCCTTCTCTCGGTGCTTTATATTTACCTTTCCTTCTTTAATGTGCCATTAGGGAAAGGCAAAACCCTCATCTAAAACTTGTTCGAAATTATTTTTCATTAGAATTAATTGAGGCAGCGTAGGAAGCACTGCATTCAACTCAGCGAATTGCGATTTCCACTAAAAAATGCGGTGGACGCAAAGTGGGTGATCACTGTATATTTCCCTTCTCTCGGTGCTTTATATTTACCTTTCCTTCTTTAATGTGCCATTAGGGAAAGGCAAAACCCTCATCTAAAAACTTGTTCGAAATTATTTTTCATTAGAATTAATTGAGGCAGCGTAGGAAGCACTGCATTCAACTCAGCGAATTGCGATTTCCACTAAAAATGCGGTGGACGCAAAGTGGGTGATCACTGTATATTTCCCTTCTCTCGGTGCTTTATATTTACCTTTCCCTTCTTTAATGTGCCATTAGGGAAAGGCAAAACCCTCATCTAAAACTTGTTCGAAATTATTTTTCATTAGAATTAATTGAGGCAGCGTAGGAAGCACTGCATTCAACTCAGCGAATTGCGATTTCCACTAAAAATGCGGTGGACGCAAAGTGGGTGATCACTGTATATTTCCCTTCTCTCGGTGCTTTATATTTACCTTTCCTTCTTTAATGTGCCATTAGGGAAAGGCAAAACCCTCATCTAAAACTTGTTCGAAATTATTTTCATTAGAATTAATTGAGGCAGCGTAGGAAGCACTGCATTCAACTCAGCGAATTGCGATTTCCACTAAAAAATGCGGTGGACGCAAAGTGGGTGATCACTGTATATTTCCCTTCTCTCGGTGCTTTATATTTACCTTTCCCTTCTTTAATGTGCCATTAGGGAAAGGCAAAACCCTCATCTAAAACTTGTTCGAAATTATTTTTCATTAGAATTAATTGAGGCAGCGTAGGAAGCACTGCATTCAACTCAGCGAATTGCGATTTCCACTAAAAATGCGGTGGACGCAAAGTGGGTGATCACTGTATATTTCCCTTCTCTCGGTGCTTTATATTTACCTTTCCTTCTTTAATGTGGCATTAGGGAAAGGCAAAACCCTCATCTAAAAACTTGTTCGAAATTATTTTTCATTAGAATTAATTGAGGCAGCGTAGGAAGCACTGCATTCAACTCAGCGAATTGCGATTTCCACTAAAAATGCGGTGGACGCAAAGTGGTGATCACTGTATATTTCCCTTCTCTCGGTGCTTTATATTTACCTTTCCTTTCTTTTTAATGTGGCATTAGGGAAAGGCAAAACCCCTCATCTAAAACTTGTTCGAAATTATTTTTCATTAGAATTAATTGAGGCAGCGTAGGAAGCACTGCATTCAACTCAGCGAATTGCGATTTCCACTAAAAAATGCGGTGGACGCAAAGTGGGTGATCACTGTATATTTCCCTTCTCTCGGTGCTTTATATTTACCTTTCCTTCTTTAATGTGCCATTAGGGAAAGGCAAAACCCTCATCTAAAACTTGTTCGAAATTATTTTTCATTAGAATTAATTGAGGCAGCGTAGGAAGCACTGCATTCAACTCAGCGAATTGCGATTTCCACCAAAAAAAGCGGTGGACGCAAAGTGGGTGATCACTGTATATTTCCCTTCTCTCGGTGCTTTATATTTACCTTTCCCTTCTTTAATGTGCCATTAGGGAAAGGCAAAACCCTCATCTAAAACTTGTTCGAAATTATTTTTCATTAGAATTAATTGAGGCAGCGTAGGAAGCACTGCATTCAACTCAGCGAATTGCGATTTCCACTAAAAATGCGGTGGACGCAAAGTGGGTGATCACTGTATATTTCCCTTCTCTCGGTGCTTTATATTTACCTTTCCCTTCTTTAATGTGCCATTAGGGAAAGGCAAAACCCTCATCTAAAACGTGTTCGAAATTATTTTTCATTAGAATTAATTGAGGCAGCGTAGGAAGCACTGCATTCAACTCAGCGAATTGCGATTTCCACTAAAAATGCGGTGGACGCAAAGTGGGTGATCACTGTATATTTCCCTTCTCTCGGTGCTTTATATTTACCTTTCCCTTCTTTAATGTGCCATTAGGGAAAGGCAAAACCCTCATCTAAAACTTGTTCGAAATTATTTTTCATTAGAATTAATTGAGGCAGCGTAGGAAGCACTGCATTCAACTCAGCGAATTGCGATTTCCACTAAAAATGCGGTGGACGCAAAGTGGGTGATCACTGTATATTTCCCTTCTCTCGGTGCTTTATATTTACCTTTCCCTTCTTTAATGTGCCATTAGGGAAAGGCAAAACCCTCATCTAAAACTTGTTCGAAATTATTTTTCATTAGAATTAATTGAGGCAGCGTAGGAAGCACTGCATTCAACTCAGCGAATTGCGATTTCCACTAAAAATGCGGTGGACGCAAAGTGGGTGATCACTGTATATTTCCCTTCTCTCGGTGCTTTATATTTACCTTTCCTTCTTTAATGTGCCATTAGGGAAAGGCAAAACCCTCATCTAAAACTTGTTCGAAATTATTTTTCATTAGAATTAATTGAGGCAGCGTAGGAAGCACTGCATTCAACTCAGCGAATTGCGATTTCCACTAAAAATGCGGTGGACGCAAAGTGGGTGATCACTGTATATTTCCTCTCTCTCGGTGCTTTATATTTACCTTTCCTTCTTTAATGTGCCATTAGGGAAAGGCAAAACCCTCATCTAAAACTTGTTCGAAATTATTTTTCATTAGAATTAATTGAGGCAGCGTAGGAAGCACTGCATTCAACTCAGCGAATTGCGATTTCCACTAAAAATGCGGTGGACGCAAAGTGGGTGATCACTGTATATTTCCCTTCTCGGTGCTTTATATTTACCTTTCCCTTCTTTAATGTGCCATTAGGGAAAGGCAAAACCCTCATCTAAAACTTGTTCGAAATTATTTTTCATTAGAATTAATTGAGGCAGCGTAGGAAGCACTGCATTCAACTCAGCGAATTGCGATTTCCACTAAAAATGCGGTGGACGCAAAGTGGGTGATCACTGTATATTTCCCTTCTCTCGGTGCTTTATATTTACCTTTCCCTTCTTTAATGTGGCATTAGGGAAAGGCAAAACCCTCATCTAAAACTTGTTCGAAATTATTTTTCATTAGAATTAATTGAGGCAGCGTAGGAAGCACTGCATTCAACTCAGCGAATTGCGATTTCCACTAAAAATGCGGTGGACGCAAAGTGGGTGATCACTGTATATTTCCTTTCTCTCGGTGCTTTATATTTACCTTTCCCTTCTTTAATGTGCCATTAGGGAAAGGCAAAACCCTCATCTAAAACTTGTTCGAAATTATTTTCATTAGAATTAATTGAGGCAGCGTAGGAAGCACTGCATTCAACTCAGCGAATTGCGATTTCCACTAAAAATGCGGTGGACGCAAAGTGGGTGATCACTGTATATTTCCCTTCTCTCGGTGCTTTATATTTACCTTTCCCTTCTTTAATGTGCCATTAGGGAAAGGCAAAACCCTCATCTAAAACTTGTTCGAAATTATTTTTCATTAGAATTAATTGAGGCAGCGTAGGAAGCACTGCATTCAACTCAGCGAATTGCGATTTCCACTAAAAAATGCGGTGGACGCAAAGTGGGTGATCACTGTATATTTCCTTCTCTCGGTGCTTTATATTTACCTTTCCTTCTTTAATGTGCCATTAGGGAAAGGCAAAACCCTCATCTAAAACTTGTTCGAAATTATTTTCATTAGAATTAATTGAGGCAGCGTAGGAAGCACTGCATTCAACTCAGCGAATTGCGATTTCCACTAAAAATGCGGTGGACGCAAAGTGGGTGATCACTGTATATTTCCCTTCTCTCGGTGCTTTATATTTACCTTTCCTTCTTTAATGTGCCATTAGGGAAAGGCAAAACCCTCATCTAAAACTTGTTCGAAATTATTTTTCATTAGAATTAATTGAGGCAGCGTAGGAAGCACTGCATTCAACTCAGCGAATTGCGATTTCCACTAAAAATGCGGTGGACGCAAAGTGGGTGATCACTGTATATTTCCCTTCTCTCGGTGTTTTATATTTACCTTTCCTTCTTTAATGTGCCATTAGGGAAAGGCAAAACCCTCATCTAAAACTTGTTCGAAATTATTTTTCATTAGAATTAATTGAGGCAGCGTAGGAAGCACTGCATTCAACTCAGCGAATTGCGATTTCCACTAAAAATGCAGTGGACGCAAAGTGGTGATCACTGTATATTTCCCTTCTCTCTTGGCTTTATATTTACCTTTCCCTTCTTTAATGTGACATTAGGGAAAGGCAAAACCCTCATCAAAACTTGTTCGAAATTATTTTTCATTAGAATTCATTGAGGCAGCGTAGGAAGCACTGCATTCAACTCAGCGAATTGCGATTTCCACTAAAATGCGGTGGACGCAAAGTGGGTGATCACTGTATATTTCCCTTCTCTCTAAAAAAAATATTTACCTTTCCTTCTTAATGTGCCATTAGGGAAAGGCAAAACCCTCATCTAAAACTTGTTCCAAATTATTTTCATTAGAATTAATTGAGGCAGCGTAGGAAGCACTGCATTCAACTCAGCGAATTGCGATTTCCACTAAAATGCGTGCATTGAATTCATTTAGCATTAGGAAAGGCAAACCCTCAACTAAACTTGTTCAAATTGATCACTTTTAGAATTAATTCCTTCTTTGCGGCGTAGGAAAGTCAAACCCTCATTCAAACGTGTCAGCGAATTGCGTTCCACTAAAATTCGGTGGACGCAGGCGGATCACTGTATTTCCCTTCTCTCGGTGCTTATATTTACCTTCCCTTCTTTAATGTGGCATTAGGAAGTGTAAACCTCATCTAAAACATGGTCGAAATAATTTTCGTTAAATTATTGAGGCAGCGAGAACCATGGCATTCAACTCAGAAGTGCGATTTCAAATAAAAATGAGGTGGACAAAGTGGGTGATCGCCTTATATTTCCCTTCACTCTCTGTGCTTTATATTTACCTTTCCCTTCTTTAATGTGCCATTAGGGAAAAGGCAAAACCCTCATCTAAAACGTGTTCAAAATTATTTTCATTAAATTTTTTGGGGGTTTAAAACCTTCCCTCAAATTGCTTTTTAAAAAAAACCCCAAA
>CAHIKZ030005263.1:1147500-1392890 GCA_903632075.3 Acanthosepion pharaonis | reverse complement strand
TTCCGATATTACGCATGAGCATTGTGAAGGATAAAATTAATACCTGGCCAGTATTTGGGGTTTCTCGTTTCCAGATTCCTTCCGATATTACGCATGAGCATTGTGAAGGGTTTCGTTCCAATTTAATAAAAGACAGAATGGCATATTGGGGTTTCTCGTTTCCAGATTCCTTCCGATATTACGCATGAGCATTGTGAAGGAGACAAATTAATACACAGTGAAATTTGGGGTTTCTCGTTTCCAGATTCTTCCGATATTACGCATGAACATTGGGAAGGAGACAAATTAATACACAGTGGCATTTGGGTTTTTCGTTTCCAGATTCCTTCCGATATTACGCATGAGCATTGTGAAGGAGACAAATTAATACAGAGTGGGGTTTCGCATTTGGGGATATTACGCATATTCAAATTTAATTAAATGTGACTTCTCGGTTTTTTCTCGTTTCCAGATTCCTTCCGATATTACGCATGAGCATTGTGAAGGAGACAAATTAATACAGTGGCATTTCCAGTTTTCTCGTTTCAGATTCCTTCCGATATTACGCATGAGCATTTTGGAAGGAGACAATTTAATAAAGAGGTATTTGGGTTTCTCGTTTTAGATTCCTTCCGATATTACGCATGAGCATTTGGAAGGAGACAAATTAATACAGTGGCATTTGGGTTTCTCGTTTCCAGATTCCTTCCGATATTACGCATGAGCATTGTGAAGGATTCAAATTAATAAACAGTGGCATTTCGGTTTTCTCGTTTCCAGATTCCTTCCGATATTACGCATGAGCATTTAATGAAGGAGACAAATTAATACACAGAACATGGCATTTAATAAAGGTTTCTCGTTTCCAGATTCCTACCGATATTACGCATGAGCATTATGAAGGATTCAAATTAATAAAGAGTGGCATTTGGGGTTTCTCGTTTCCAGATTCCTTCCGATATTACGCATGAGCATTGTGAAGGAGACAAATTAATACACAGTGGCATTTGGGGTTTCGCGTTTTAGATTCCTTCCGATATTACGCATGAGCATTGTGAAGGAACAAATTAATACACAGTGGCATTAGGGGTTTCTCTCTTCAGATTCCTTCCGATAATACGCATGAGCATTGTGAAGGAGACAAATTAATACACAGTGGTATTAGGGTTTCTCGTTTCCAGATTCCTTCCGATATTACGCATGAGCATTGTGAAGGAGACAAATTAATACACAGTGGCATTTGGGGTTTCTCGTTTCCAGATTCCTTCCGATATTACGCATGAGCATTGTGAAGGAGACAAATTAATACACAGTGGCATTTGGGTTTCTCGTTTCCAGATTCCTTCCGATATTACGCATGAGCATTGTGAAGGAGACAAATTAATACACAGTGGCATTTGGGGTTTCTCGTTTCCAGATTCCTTCCGATATTACGCATGAGCATTGTGAAGGAGACAAATTAATACACAGTGGTATTGGGGTTTCTCGTTTCCAGATTCCTTCCGATATTACGCATGAGCATTGTGAAGGAGACAAATTAATACACAGTGGTATTTGGGGTTTCTCGTTTCCAGATTCCTTCCGATATTACGCATGAGCATTGTGAAGGAGACAAATTAATACACAGTGGTAGTGGGGTTTCTCGTTTCCAGATTCCTTCCGATAATACGCATGAGCATTGTGAAGGAGACAAATTAATACACAGTGGTATTGGGGTTTCTCGTTTCCAGATTCCTTCCGATATTACGCATGAGCATTGTGAAGGAGACAAATTAATACAGTGGCATTTGGGTTTTCGTTGAGATTCTTCCAATATTACGCATGAGCATTGTGAAGGAGACAAATTAATACACAGTGGTATTGGGGTTTCTCGTTTCCAGATTCCTTCCGATATTACGCATGAGCATTGTGAAGGAGACAAATTAATACACAGTGGCATTTTCGGGTTTCTCGTTTTCTCGTTTAGATTCCTTCCGATATTACGCATGAGCATTGTGAAGGAGACAAATTAATAAACATGGTATTGGGGTTTCTCGTTTTCGATTCCTTGATATTACGCATGAGCATTGTGAAGGATTCCAAATTAATACAGTGGTATTATCATTTCTCGTTCCAGATTCCTTCCGATATTACGCATGAGCATTAATGGAAGGGAAATTTAATAAAAGTGGCATTTTCAGGTTTCTCGTTTCCAGATTCCTTCCGATATTACGCATGAGCATTTGAAGGATTCAAATTTAATAAAGAGTGGCATTTGGGGTTTCTCGTTTCCAGATTCCTTCCGATATTACGCATGAGCATTGTGAAGGATTCAATTTAATACACAGTGGCTTTTCGGGTTTCTCGTTTCCAGATTCCTTCCGATATTACGCATGATCATTGGGAAGGATTCAAATTAATACACAGAGGTTTTCTCGTTTCTGGTTTTATCGTTTCCAGGATTCAAATTTGTACCGATATTTTTTTTTTTTCCGGATTCTACCGCATGAGCATTGTGAAGGAGACAAATTTAATAAAGTGGTATTTGGGGTTTCTCGTTTCCAGATTCCTTCCGATATTACGCATGAGCATTTGGAAGGATTCAAATTAATAAAGAGTGGCTTTTGGGGTTTCTCGTTTCCAGATTCCTTCCGATATTACGCATGAGCATTGTTAAAGGAGACAAATTTCTCGTTTCCAATTCAACCGATATTACGAACATTGGGAAGGATTCAATTAATAAGAGTGGTATTGGGGTTTTCTCGTTTCCAGATTCCTTCCGATATTACGCATGAGCATTGTGAAGGAGACAAATTAATACACAGTGGCATTTGGGGTTTCTCGTTTCCAGATTCCTTCCGATATTACGCATGAGCATTGTGGAAGGATTCAATTTAATACACAGTGGTATCAAGATTTCTCGTTTCAGATTTCAGATTACATTAATAAGGCGCATTTTCGGTTTCTCGTTTCCAGATTCCTTCGATATTACGCATGAGCATTAAAGGATAAAATTTAATAAACAGTGGTTTCAGTTTCTCTCGTTTCCAGATTCCTTTCGATACGCATGAGCATTGTGAAGGAGACAAATTAATAAACAGTGGCATTTCGGGTTTCTCGTTTCCAATTCCTTCCGATAATACGCACGAGCATTGTGAAGGGAGACAATTTAATACAGTGGCATTTGGGGTTTCTCGTTTCAGATTCCTACCGATATTACGCATCAGCATTGGGAAAAGACAATTTAATAAACAGTGGCATTCTCGGTTTTCTCGTTTCAGATTCCTACCGATATTACGCATGAGCATTGGGAAGGAGACAATTTAATACACAGTGGCTTTGGGGTTTCGTTTTCCAGATTCCTTCCGATATTACGCATGAGCATTGTGAAGGGATTCAAATTAATACACAGTGGCGTTTTCAGGTTTCTCGTTTGCAGATTCCTTCCGATATTACGCATGAGCATTGTGAAGGAGACAAATTAATACACAGTGGCATTTGGGGTTTCTCGTTTCCAGATTCCTTCCGATATTACGCATGAGCATTGTGAAGGAGACAAATTAATACACAGTGGCATTTGGGGTTTCTCGTTTCCAGATTCCTTCCGATATTACGCATGAGCATTGTGAAGGAGACAAATTAATACACAGTTTAGGAAGATTTCAATTTGTAAAGGTTTTATCGTTTCTCGTTTCAGATTCCTACCGATATTACGCATGAGCATTGGTGAAGGAGACAAATTTCTCGTTTCAATTCCTCCGACACATTTGGAAAAGGCAATTTAATAAAGGGACTTATCGGTTTCTCGTTTCCAGATTCCTTCCGATATTACGCATGAGCATTGTGAAGGATTCAATTTAATACAGTGATTTCTCGGTTTTTTCGTTTCCAATTCCTTCCGATATTACGCATGAGCATTTGGAAGGATTCAATTTAATAAACAGTGGTATATCATTTTCTCGTTTCAGATTCCTTCCAATATTACGCATGTGCATTTAGAGGATTCAATTTAATACACAGTGGCTTTTCAGTTTCTCGTTTCCAGATTCCTTCCGATATTACGCATGAGCATTGGAAGGATTCAATTTAATAAAGTGGTATCTCGGTTTCTCGTTTCCAGATTCTTCCGATATTACGCATGAGCATTTTGAAGGATTCAATTTAATAACAGTGGTACTTCTCGGTTTCTCGTTTCAGATTCCTTCCGATATTACGCATGAGCATTTGGAAACGATACAATTAATACAAAGTGGTACTTATCGTTTTCTCGTTTCCAGATTCCTTCCGATATTACGCATGAGCATTTGGAAGGAGACAAATTAATACACAGTGGATTCATTTCGGGTTTCTCGTTTCCAGATTCCTTCCGATATTACGCATGAGCATTTGGCATTTAATAAGGGACTTCTCCAGTTTCTCGTTTCCAATTAATACCGATATTACGTGGTATTGGGGATTCAATTTAATAAAGATTCCGGTTTTCCGTTTCAATTCCCTCCGCATGAGCATTGGGAAGGATTCAAATTAATAAAGAGTGGTTCTCGGTTTTCTCGTTTCCAGATTCCTTCCGATATTACGCATGAGCATTGGGAAGGATAAAATTTAATACAGGAGTGACTTCTTCGGTTTTCTCGTTTCCAGATTCCTACCGATATTACATGCATTGTGAAGGAGACAATTTAATAAACAGTGGTTCTCGGTTTCTCGTTTCCAGATTCCTTCCGATATTATATTACGCATGAGCATTGTGAAGGATTCAATTTAATACAATAAGTGGCATCGGTTTCTCGTTTCCAGATTCCTTCCGATATTACGCATGGGCATTGGGAAGGATTCAAATTAATAAACAGTGGTATTGGGGTTTCTCGTTTCCAGATTCCTTCCGATATTACGCATGAGCATTTGAAAGGATTCAAATTAATAAAGTGGTATCTCGGGTTTCTCGTTTCCAGATTCCTTCCGATATTACGCATGAGCATTGAAGGATTCAAATTAATAAAGAGTGGTATCTCAGTTTCGTTTCCAGATTCCTTCCGATATTACGCATGAGCATTGGGAAGGATTCAATTTAATACACAGTGGTATTAGGGTTTCTCGTTTCCAGATTCCTTCCGATATTACGCATGAGCATTGGGAAGGATTCAATTTAATAAAGAGTGACTTATCGGTTTTCTCGTTTCCAGATTCCTACCGATATTACGCATGAGCATTGGAAGGATTCAATTTAATAAAAAGTGGGGTTTCTCGTTTCCAGATTCCTACCGATATTACGCATGATCCATTTGGAAGGATTCAATTTAATAAAGAGGACTTATCGGTTTTCTCGTTTCCAGATTCCTACCGATATTACGCATGAGCATTGGGAAGGATTCAATTTAATAAAGAGTGATTATCGGTTTTCTCGTTTCCAGATTCCTTACCGATATTACGCATGAGCATTGTGAAAGGATTCAATTTAATATGAACAGTGACTTCTCGGGTTCTCGTTTCCAGATTCCTTCCGATATTACGCATGAGCATTGGGAAGGATTCAATTTAATAAAGAGTGACATTTCGGTTTTTTCGTTTCAGTTTTTACGTTTTGGAAGGATTCAATTTAATTCCTTTCCAGATTCCTACGATATTACGCATGAGCATTGGAGTGACTTATCGGTTTTCTCGTTTTAGATTTAATATTACGCATGAGCATTGGATTCAATTTAATAAAGAGGGTTTCTCGTTTCCAGATTCCTTCCGATATTACGCATGACATTGAGGATTCAATTTAATAAAAAGTGAAGGTTTTCTCGTTTCAATTTAATAAAACATTAGTTGGGAAGGATTCAATTTAATAAAGGGAGTTTCTCGTTTCAGATTCCTACCGATATTACGCATGAGCATTGGGAAGGATTCAATTTAATAAGAGTGACAAATTAATATTACGTACATTTGGAAGGATTCAATTTAATAAAGAATGATTTATCGGTTTTCTCGTTTCCAGATTCCTACCGATATTACGCATGAGCATTGGGAAGGATTCAATTTAATAAAGAGTGATTTCTCGGTTTCTCGTTTACAGATTCCTTCCGATATTACGCATGAGCATTGGGAAGGATTCAATTTAATAAAAGAGTGACTTATCGGTTTTCTCGTTTCCAGATTCCTACCGATATTACGCATGAGCATTGTGAAGGATTCAATTTAATAAAGTGGACTTTGGGGTTTCTCGTTTCCAGATTCCTTCCGATATTACGCATGAGCATTTGAAGGATTCAATTTAATATAGAGGACTTCAAATTTAATACGCATGAGCATTGGGAAGGATTCAATTTAATAAAGAGTGGCTTTCTTTTCGTTTCCAGATTCCTACCGATATTACGCATGAGCATTGGGAAGGATTCAATTTAATAAAGAGTGGCATTTCAGTTTTCTCGTTTCCAGATTCCTACCGATATTACGCATGAGCATTGGAAGGATTCAATTTAATAAAGACTTATCGGTTTCTCGTTTCATTCCTACCGATATTACGCATGAGCATTTGGTTTTTAATAAAGAGTGACTCGTTTTCTCGTTTCCTTCCTACCGATATTATGCATAGCATTGGGAAGATTCAATTTAATATAGGTACTTCTCACTCGTTTCATTCCTACCGATATTATGCATGAGCATTGGGAAGGATTCAATTTAATAAAGAGTGACTTCTCGGTTTTCTCGTTTCCAGATTTCTACCGATATTACGCATGAGCATTGGGAAGGATTCAATTTAATAAAGACTGACTTATCGGTTTTCTCGTTTCCAGATTCCTACCGATATTACGCATGAGCATTGGGAAGGATTCAATTTAATAAAGAGTGACTTCTCGGTTTTCTCGTTTCCAGAATCCAACCGATATTACGCATGAACATTGGGAAGGATTCAATTTAATAAAGAGTGACTTCTCGGTTTTTATCGTTTCAGATTCCTACCGATATTACGCATGAGCATTTGGAAGGATTCAATTTAATAAAGAGGACTTATCGGTTTCTCGTTTCCAGATTCCTACCGATATTACGTATGAGCATTTGGAAGGATTCAATTTAATAAAGAGTGACTTATCGGTTTCTCGTTTCCAGATTTCTCGATATTACGCATGAGCATTGGGAAGGATTCCTTCCTCGTTTCCAGATTACGATATTACGCATGAGCATTTGGAAGGATTCAATTTAATAAAGAGTGACTTATCGGTTTCTCGTTTCCAGATTCCTACCGATATTACGCACAATGGGAAGGATTCAATTCCTACCGATATTACGGAACATTTGGAAGGATTCTATTAAACAAATTATCGGTTTTCTCGTTTCAGATTCTCGATTTTCCAGATCCTCATTTCAGATTCTACCGATATTACGCATGAGCATTGGGAAGGATTCAATTTAATAAAGAGACTTCTCGGTTTCGTTTCCAGATTCCTACCGATATTACGCATGAGCATTTGGAAGGATTCAATTTAATAAAGACTGACTTCTCGGTTTTCTCGTTTCCAGATTCCTACCGATATTACGCATGAGCATTGGGAAGGATTCAATTTAATAAAGAGTGACTTATCGGTTTTTATCGTTTCAGATTCCTACCGATATTACGCATGAGCATTGGGAAGGATTAATTTAATAAAGAGTGACTTATCGGTTTTTATCGTTTCCAGATTCCTACCGATATTACGCATGAGCATTTGGAAGGATTCAATTTAATAAAGAGGACTTCTCGGTTTCTCGTTTCCAGATTCCTACCGATATTACGCATGAGCATTTGAAGGATTCAATTTAATAAGAGTGACTTATCGGTTTTCTCGTTTCCAGATTCCTACCGATATTACGCATGAGCATTGGGAAGGATTCAATTTAATAAAGAGTGGCTTTTCGGTTTCTCGTTTCCAGATTCCTACCGATATTACGCATGAGCATTGGGAAGGATTCAATTTAATAAAATAGTGACTTTTCGGTTTTCTCGTTTCCAGATTCCTACCGATATTACGCATGAGCATTGGGAAGGATTCAATTTAATAAAGAGTGACTTCTCGGTTTTCTCGTTTCCAGATTCCTACCGATATTACGCATGAGCATTGGAAGGATTCAATTTAATAAAGAGTGACTTATCGGTTTCTCGTTTCCAGATTCCTACCGATATTACGCATGAGCATTGGGAAGGATACAATTTAATAAAGAGTGACTTATCGGTTTTCTCGTTTCCAGATTCCTACCGATATTACGCATGGGCATTTGGAAGGGTTTTCTCGTTTCTCGTTTCCAGATTCCTACCGATATTACGCATGAGCATTGGGAAGGATTCAATTTAATAAAGAGTGACTTCTCGGTTTTCTCGTTTCCAGATTCCTACCGGTATTACGTATGAGCATTTGGAATGATTCAATTTAATATAGAGTGACTTATCGGTTTTCTCGTTTCCAGATTCCTACCGATATTACGCATGAGCATTGGGAAGGATTCAATTTAATAAAGAGTGGCTTATCGGTTTTCTCGTTTCCAGATTCCTACCGATATTACGCATGAGCATTTGGAAGGATTCAATTTAATAAAGAGTGACTTCTCGGTTTTCTCGTTTCCAGATTCCTACCGATATTACGCATGAGCATTTGGAAGGATTCAATTTAATAAAGAGTGACTTATCGGTTTTCTCGTTTCCAGATTCCTACCGATATTACGCATGAGCATTGGGAAGGATTCAATTTAATAAAGAGTGACTTCGGTTTTCTCGTTTTGAGATTACCGATATTACGCATGAGCATTTGGAAGGATTCAATTTAATAAAGAGTGACTTATCGGTTTCTCGTTTCCAGATTCCTACCGATATTACGCATGAGCATTGGAAGGATTCAAATTTTAAGGATTCAATTTCCTACCGATATTAAATGAGCATTGGGAAGGATTCAATTTAATAAAGGTTTTCTCGTTTCTCGTTTCCAGATTCCTACCGATATTACGCATGAGCATTGGGAAGGATTCAATTTAATAAAGACTGACTTATCGGTTTTTCTCGTTTCCAGATTCCTACCGATATTACGCATGAGCATTGGGAAGATTCAATTTAATAAAGAGTGACTTCTCGGTTTCTCGTTTCCAGATTCCTTCCGATATTACGCATGAGCATTGGGAAGGACTTCTCGGTTTTCTCGTTTCCAGATTCCTACCGATATTACGCATGAGCATTGGAAGGATTCAATTTAATAAAGAGTTTCTCGGTTTTCCGTTTCAGATTCCTACCGATATTACGCATGAGCATTGCATTGAAGGATTCAATTTAATAAAGAGTGGTTATCGGTTTTCTCGTTTCCAGATTCCTTCCGATATTACGCATGAGCATTTAATAAAGGACTTATCGACAATTTAATAAACAGTGGCTTTAATAAAGTTTTTCGTTTCTCAGATTCCTACCGATATTACGCATGAGCATTGGGAAGGATTCAATTTAATAAAGAGTGACTTCTCGGTTTTCTCGTTTCCAGATTCCTACCGATATTACGCATGACATTGGGAAGGATTCAATTTAATAAAGTTGTGACTTATCAATTCCTTCCGATATTACGCATGAGCATTGGGAAGGATTCAATTTAATAAAGAGGCATTTGACTTCTCGGTTTTCTCGTTTCCAGATTCCTACCGATATTACGCATGAGCATTGGGAAGGATTCAATTTAATAAAGAGTGACTTATCGGGTTTCTCGTTTCCAGATTCCTACCGATATTACGCATGAGCATTGGGAAGGATTCAATTTAATAAAGAGTGACTTCGGGGTTTCTCGTTTCCAGATTCCTTCCGATATTACGCATGAGCATTGGGAAGGATTCAATTTAATAAAGAGTGACTTCTCGGTTTTTCGTTTCAGATTCCTACCGATATTACGCATGAGCATTGGGAAGGATTCAATTTAATAAAGAGTGACTTCGGTTTTCTCGTTTCCAGATTCCTTCCGATATTACGCATGAGCATTTGGAAGGATTCAATTTAATAAAGAGTGACTTCTCGGTTTTCTCGTTTCCAGATTCCTACCGATATTACGCATGAGCATTGGGAAGGATTCAATTTAATAAAGAGTGACTTATCGGTTTTCGTTTTTTCCAGATTCCTACCGATTGGGAAGGATTACGCATCGGTTTTCTCGCATTCCTACCGGCATTACGCAAGGGAGGATTCAATTTTAATAACTTTATCGGTTTTCTCGTTTCAGATTCCTACCGATATGAACATTTGGAAGTTTTTAATAAAGAGGACTTCTCGGTTTTCTCGTTTCAGATTCCTACCGATATTACGCATGAGCATTTGGAAGGATTCAATTTAATAAAAGTGACTTCTCGGGTTTTCTCGTTTCCAGATTCCTACCGATATTACGCATGAGCATTTGGAAGGATTCAATTTAATAAAGAGTGACTTATCGGTTTTCTCGTTTCCAGATTCCTACCGATATTACGCATGAGCATTTGGAAGGATTCAATTTAATAAAAGAGTGACTTTCGGTTTCTCGTTTCCAGATTCCTACCGATATTACGCATGAGCATTGGGAAGGATTCAATTTAATAAAGAGTGACTTCTCGGTTTTCTCGTTTCCAGATTCCTACCGATATTACGCTTGAGCATTGGGAAGGATTCAATTTAATAAAGAGTGACTTCTCGGTTTTCTCATTTCCAGATTCCTACCGATATTACGCATGAGCATTTGGAAGGTTTTCTTTTTCATTCAATTTAATAAGCAGGAGGATTCACTTTATCGGTTTTCTCGTTTTCTCGTTTCAGATTCCTACCGATATTACGCATAGCGCAATTTAATAAAGCATTTTCTCGTTTCCAGATTCCTACCGATATTACGAGCATTCAATTTTTAATAAAGAGTGACTTCTCGGTTTTCTCGTTTCCAGATTCCTACCGATATTACGCATGAGCATTGGGAAGGATTCAATTTAATAAAGAGTGACTTCTCGGTTTTTATCGTTTCCAGATTCCTACCGATATTACGCATGAGCATTGGGAAGGATTCAATTTAATAAAGAGTGACTTCTCGGTTTTCTCGTTTCCAGATTCCTACCGATATTACGCATGAGCATTTGGAAGGATTCAATTTAATAAAGAGTGACTTCTCGGTTTTCGTTTCAGATTCCTACCGATATTACGCATGAGCATTTGGAAGGATTCAATTTAAAGAGTGACTTATCGTTTTATCGTTTCAGATTCCTACCGATATTACGCATGAGCATTATTAAGGATGAGCATTCGGTTTTCTCGTTTCCAGATTCCTACCGGATTACGTATGAATTTAATAAAATATAGAGTGACTTCTCGGTTTCTCGTTTCAGATTCCTTCCGATATTACGCATGAGCATTTTGGAAGGATTCAATTTAATAAAGTGACTTATCGGTTTTCTCGTTTCCAGATTCCTACCGATATTACGCATGAGCATTGGGAAGGATTCAATTTAATAAAGAGTGACTTATCGGTTTTCTCGTTTCCAGATTCCTACCGATATTACGCATGAGCATTTTCAATTTAATAAAAGTGGACTTTTCGGTTTCTCGTTTCCAGATTCCTACCGATATTACGCAATGGAAGGATTCAATTTAATAAAAGTGGATTTCAGTTTAATAAAGTGGCAATTCATTTTCTCGTTTCCAGATTCCTACCGATATTACGCATGAGCATTGGGAAGGATTCAATTTAATAAAGAAGTGACTTATCAGGTTTCTCGTTTCCAGATTCCTACCGATATTACGCATGAGCATTGGGAAGGATTCAATTTAATAAAGAGTGACTTCTCGGTTTCTCGTTTCCAGATTCCTACCGATATTACGCATGAGCATTGGGAAGGATTCAATTTAATAAAGAAGGTTTTCTCGTTTCCAGATTCCTTCCGATATTACGCATGAACATTGGGAAGGATTCAATTTAATAAAGAGTGACTTATCGGTTTTCTCGTTTCCAGATTCCTTCCGATATTACGCATGAGCATTTGGAAGGATTCAATTTAATAAAGAGTGACTTCTCGGTTTCTCGTTTCCAGATTCCTACCGATATTACGCATGAGCATTTGGAAGGATTCAATTTAATAAAGAGTGACTTCTCGGTTTTCTCGTTTCCATTCCTACCGATATTACGCATGAGCATTGGGAAGGATTCAATTTAATAAAGAGTGACTTATCGTTTTCTCGTTTCCAGATTCCTACCGATATTACGCATGAGCATTTGGAAGGATTCAATTTAATAAAGAGTGACTTATCGGTTTTCTCGTTTCCAGATTCCTACCGATATTACGCATGAGCATTGGAAGGATTCAATTTAATAAAAGTGACTTCTCGATTTCCAGATTCCTACCGATATTACGCATGAGCATTTGGAATGATTCAATTTAATAAATTCCTACCGATATTACGTGACTTTTCGGTTTTTTCTCGTTTCCAGATTCCTACCGATATTACGCATGAGCATTTGGAGGATTCAATTTAATAAAGAGTGACTTATCGGTTTTCTCGTTTCCAGATTCCTACCGATATTACGCATGAGCATTTGGAAGGATTCAATTTAATAAAGAGTGACTTATCGGTTTTCTCGTTTCCAGATTCCTACCGATATTACGCATGAACATTAGGAAGGATTCAATTTAATAAAGAGTGACTTCTCGGTTTCTCGTTTCCAGATTCCTACCGATATTACGCATGAGCATTTGGGAAGGATTCAATTTAATAAAGAGGACTTTCGGTTTTCTCGTTTCCAGATTCCTACCGATATTACGCATGAGCATTGGGAAGGATTCAATTTAATAAAGAGTGACTTATCGGTTTTCTCGTTTCCAGATTCCTACCGATATTACGCATGAGCATTGGGAAGGATTCAATTTAATAAAGAGTGACTTCTCGGTTTTCTCGTTTCGTTTCCTACCGATATTACGCATGAGCATTTGGAAGGATTCAATTTAATAAAGAGTGACATTGGGTTTTCTCGTTTCCAGATTCCTACCGATATTACGCATAAAATAAAGAGTGACTTATCCCTAATTCCTTCCGATATTACGCATGAGCATTGGAAGGATTTTTAATAAAGAGTGACTTATCGGTTTTCTCGTTTCCAGATTCCTACCGATATTACGCATGAGCATTGGGAAGGATTCAATTTAATAAAAAGAGTGACTTCTCGGTTTCTCGTTTCCAGATTCCTACCGATATTACGCATGAGCATTGGGAAGGATTCAATTTAATAAAGAGTGACTTCTCGGTTTTTCGTTTCGTTCCTACCAGATTCCTTTAATAAAAGTGACCGATATTACGCATGAGCATTTGGAAGGATTCAATTTAATAAAGAGTGACTTATCGGTTTTCTCGTTTCCAGATTCCTACCGATATTACGCATGAGCATTTGAAGGATTCAATTTAATAAAGAGTGACTTATCGGTTTCTCGTTTCCAGATTCCTACCGATATTACGCATGAGCATTTGGAAGGATTCAATTTAATAAAGAGTGACTTATCGGTTTTCTCGTTTCCAGATTCCTACCGATATTACGCATGAGCATTTGGAAGGATTCAATTTAATAAAGAGTGACTTCTCGGTTTTCTCGTTTCCAGATTCCTACCGATATTACGCATGAGCATTGGGAAGGATTCAATTTAATAAAGAGTGACTTCTCGGTTTTCTCGTTTCCAGATTCCTACCGATATTAAGCATGAGCATTTGGCAGGAGTCAATTTAATAAAGAGTGACTTATCGGTTTTCTCGTTTCCAGATTCCTACCGATATTACGCATTGAGCATTTAATAAAGAGGGAAGGTTTCAATTTAATAAAGAGTGACTTATCGGTTTTAATCGTTTCCAGATTCCAGATTCCTACCGATATTACGCATGAGCATTGGAAGGATTCAATTTAATAAAGAGGACTTCTCGGTTTTTTCGTTTCCAGATTCTACCGATATTACGCATGAGCATTTGGAAGGATTCAATTTAATAAAGAGTGACTTCTCGGTTTTCTCGTTTCCAGATTCCTACCGATATTACGCATGAGCATTGGGAAAGATTCAATTTAATAAAGAGTTCGGTTTTTCTCGTTTCCAGATTCCTACCGATATTACGCATGAGCATTTGGAAGCAATTTAATAAAAGGATTCTCGTTTCCAATTTAATATTACGCATGAGCATTGGGAATTCAATTTAATAAAGACTTCTCGGTTTTCTCGTTTCCAGATTCCTACCGATATTACGCATGAGCATTTGGAAGGAATTTAATTTAATAAAGAGTTTTCTCGTTTCCAGATTTTCTCGTTTCAATTTAATTCCTACTCGATTTCGATTTCCTACCGATATTACGCATGAGCATTTGGAAGGATTCAATTTAATAAAGAGTGACTTATCGGTTTTCTCGTTTCCAGATTCCTACCGATATTACGCATGAGCATTTGGAAGGATTCAATTTAATAAAGAGTGACTTATCGGTTTTCTCGTTTCCAGATTCCTTCTCGGTTTCTCGTTTCACCTTCCGATATTACGCATGTGCATTTGGAAGGATTCAATTTAATAAAGAGTGACATCGGTTTTCTCGTTTCCAGATTCCTACCGATATTACGCATGAGCATTGGGAAGGATTCAATTTAATAAAGAGTGACTTATCGGTTTTCTCGTTTCCAGATTCCTACCGATATTACGCATGAGCATTTGGAAGGATTCAATTTAATAAAGAGTGACTTATCGGTTTTCTCGTTTCCAGATTCCTACCGATATTACGCATGAGCATTTGGAAGGATTCAATTTAATAAAGAGTGATTTCGGTTTTCTCGTTTCCGTTTCAGATTCCTACCGATATTACGTATGAGCATTGGAAGGATTCAATTTAATAAAGAGTGACTTATCGGTTTCTCGTTTCCAGATTCCTACCGATATTACGCATGAGCATTTGGAAGGATTCAATTTAATAAAGAGTTTTCTCGTTTTTCCTCCGTTTCGCAGATTCCCTCGTTATTCCTACGATATTTACGATATTACGAGCATTTGGAAGGATTCAATTTAATAAAGAGTGACTTATCGGTTTTCTCGTTTCCAGATTCCTACCGATATTACGCATGAGCATTTGAAGGATTCAATTTAAGCATTGGGAAGGATTCAATTTAATAAAGAGTGACTTCTCGGTTTTCTCGTTTCCAGATTCCTACCGATATTACGCATGAGCATTGGGAAGGATTCAATTTAATAAAGAGTGACTTCTCGGTTTTTATCGTTTCCAGATTCCTACCGATATTACGCATGAGCATTGGGAAGGATAAAATTTAATAAAGAGTGACTTATCGGTTTTCTCGTTTCCAGATTCCTACCGATATTACGCATGAGCATTTGGAAGGATTCAATTTAATAAAGAGTGACTTCTCGGTTTTCTCGTTTCCAGATTCCTACCGATATTACGTATGAGCATTTGGAATGATTCAATTTAATATAGAGTGACTTATCGGTTTCTTTTTCCAGATTCCTACCGTTTTACGCATGAGCATTCCTTTACCGATTCCTTACGCATGAGCATTGGGAAGGAAGGATTCAATTTAATAAAGAGTGGTTTCTCGTTTCCCAGATTTATCGGTTTTCTCGTTTCCAGATTCCTACCGATATTACGCATGAGCATTGGGAAGGATTCAATTTAATAAAGAGTGACTTATCGGTTTTCGTTTTCCAGATTCCTCCGATATTACGCATGAGCATTTGGAAGGATTCAATTTAATAAAGAGTGACTTTCGGTTTCTCGTTTCCAGATTCCTACCGATATTACGCATGAGCATTTGGAAGGATTCAATTTAATATAGGTGACTTTCGGTTTTCTCGTTTCCAGATTCCTACCGATATTACGCATGAGCATTGGGAAGGATTCAATTTAATAAAGAGTGACATCGGTTTTCTCGTTTCCAGATTCCTACCGATATTACGCATGAGCATTGGGAAGGATTCAATTTAATAAAGAGTGACTTATCGGTTTTCTCGTTTCCAGATTCCTACCGATATTACGCATGAGCATTTGGAAGGATTCAATTTAATAAAGAGTGACTTCTCGGTTTTCTCGTTTCCAGATTCCTACCGATATTACGCATGAGCATTTGGAAGGATTCAATTTAATATAGAGTGACTTATCGGTTTTCTCGTTTCCAGATTCCTACCGATATTACGCATGAGCATTTGGAAGGATTCAATTTAATAAAGAGTGACTTATCGGTTTTCTCGTTTCCAGATTCCTACCGATATTACGCATGAGCATTGGGAAGGATTCAATTTAATAAAGAGTGACTTCTCGGTTTTCTCGTTTCCAGATTCCTACCGATATTACGCATGAGCATTGGGAAGGATTCAATTTAATAAAGAGTGACTTCTCGGTTTTCTCGTTTCGCAGATTCCTTACGATATTACGATATGAGCATTGGGAAGGATTCAATTTAATAAAGAGTGACATCGGTTTTCTCGTTTCCAGATTCCTACCGATATTACGCATGAGCATTGGGAAGGATTCAATTTAATAAAGAGTGACTTCTCGGTTTTTATCGTTTCCAGATTCCTACCGATATTACGCATGAGCATTGGGAAGGATTCAATTTAATAAAGAGTGACTTCTCGGTTTTCTCGTTTCCAGATTCCTACCGATATTACGCATGAGCATTGGGAAGGATTCAATTTAATAAAGAGTGACTTCTCGGTTTTCTCGTTTCCAGATTCCTACCGATATTACGCATGAGCATTGGGAAGGATTCAATTTAATAAAGAGTGACTTATCGGTTTTCTCGTTTCCAGATTCCTACCGATATTACGCATGAGCATTTGGAAGGATTCAATTTAATAAAGAGTGACTTCTCGGTTTTCTCGTTTCCAGATTCCTACCGATATTACGCATGAGCATTAATAAAGATTCAATTTGAGCATTTGGAAGGATTCAATTAATAAAGAGTGACTTATCGGTTTTCTCGTTTCCAGATTCCTACCGATATTACGCATGAGCATTTGGAAGGATTCAATTTAATAAAGTGACAGTTTCTCGTTTCCACTTATCGGTTTTCTCGTTTCCAGATTCCTACCGATATTACGCATGAGCATTTGGAAGGATTCAATTTAATAAAGAGTGACTTCTCGGTTTTCTCGTTTCCAGATTCCTACCGATATTACGTATGAGCATTTGGAATGATTCAATTTAATATAGGGACTTATCGGTTTTCTCGTTTCCAATTCCTACCGATATTACGCATGAGCATTTGGAAGGATTCAATTTAATAAAGAGTGACTTATCGTTTCTCGTTTCCAGATTCCTACCGATATTACGCATGAGCATTTGGAAGGATTCAATTTAATAAAGAGTGACATTCTTAATAAAGGTTTTTTCTCGTTTCCAGATTCCTACCGATATTACGCATGAGCATTTGGAAGGATTCAATTTAATAAAGAGTGACTTATCGTTTTCTCGTTTTCTCGTTTTTGGAAAGATTCCAGATTCCTACCGATATTACGCATGAGCATTGGGAAGGATTCAATTTAATAAAATAGTGACTTATCGGTTTTCTCGTTTCCCTAGATTCCTTTAATAAAGATATTACGCATGAGCATTTGGAAGGATTCAATTTAATAAAGAGTGATTATCGGTTTTCTCGTTTCCAGATTCCTACCGATATTACGCATGAGCATTTGGAAGGATTCAATTTAATAAAGAGTGACTTCTCGGTTTTCTCGTTTCCAGATTCCTACCGATATTACGCATGAGCATTTGGAAGGATTCAATTTAATAAAGAGTGACTTCTCGGTTTTCTCGTTTCCAGATTCCTACCGATATTACGTATGAGCATTTGGAAGGATTCAATTTAATAAAGAGTGACTTCTCGTTTTCTCGTTTCCAGATTTCTCGATATTACGTAGATTCCTTCCTACCGATATTACGCATGAGCATTGGGAAGGATTCAATTTAATAAAGAGTGACTTATCGGTTTTCTCGTTTCCAGATTCCTACCGATATTACGCATGAGCATTTGGAAGGATTCAATTTAATAAAGAGTGACTTCTCGGTTTTCTCGTTTCCAGATTCCTACCGATATTACGCATGAACATTTGGAAGGATTCAATTTAATAGAGAGTGACTTATCGGTTTTCTCGTTTCCAGATTCCTACCGATATTACGCATGAGCATTTGGAAGGATTCAATTTAATAAAGAGTGACTTATCGGTTTTCTCGTTTCCAGATTCCTACCGATATTACGCATGAGCATTGGGAAGGATTCAATTTAATAAAGAGTGATTTCTCGGTTCTCTCGTTTCCTGATTCCTACCGATATTACGCATGAGCATTGGGAAGGATTCAATTTAATAAATAGTGACTTCTCGGTTTTCTCGTTTCCAGATTCCTACCGATATTACGCATGAGCATTGGGAAGGATTCAATTTAATAAAGAGTGACTTCTCGGTTTTCTCGTTTCCAGATTCCTACCGATATTACGCATGAGCATTGGGAAGGATAAAATTTAATAAAGAGTGACTTATCGGTTTCTCTTTCGTTTCCAGATTCCTAGCCAATTTAATAAAGATATTACGCTCGTTTCCAGATTCCTACCGATATTACGCATGAGCATTGGAAGGATTCAATTTAATAAAGAGTGACTTATCGGTTTTCTCGTTTCCAGATTCCTACCGATATTACGCATGAGCATTTGGGAAGGATTCAATTTAATAAAGAGTGACTTTAATCGGTTTTCTCGTTTCCAGATTCCTACCGATATTACGCATGAGCATTTGGAAGGATTCAATTTAATAAAGATTTAATAAAGAGTGACTTTATCGGTTTTTTTCTCGTTTCCAGATTCCTACCGATATTACGCATGAGCATTTGGAAGGATTCAATTTAATAAAGAGTGACTTATCGGTTTTTCTCGTTTCCAGATTCCTACCGATATTACGCATGAGCATTGGGAAGGATTCAATTTAATAAAGAGTGACTTATCGGTTTTCTCGTTTCCAGATTCCTACCGATATTACGCATGAGCATTTGGAAGCAATTTAATAAAGAGGACTTCTCGGTTTCGGTTTTCCTACCGATTCAATTTGGAATATTCAATTTAATATAGAGCACTTAAGGGTTTTTTCGTTTCCAGATTCCTACCGATATTACGCATGATTTGGAAGGATTCAATTTAATAAAGTTTCTCGTTTCCAGATTCCTACCGATATTACGCATGAGCATTTGGAAAGGATTCAATTTAATAAAGTGACTTCTCGGTTTTCTCGTTTCAGATTCCTACCGATATTACGCATGAGCATTTGGAAGGATTCAATTTAATAAAGAGTGACTTATCGGTTTTCTCGTTTCCAGATTCCTACCGATATTACGCATGAGCATTTGGAAGGATTCAATTTAATAAAGAGTGACTTCTCGGTTTTCTCGTTTCCAGATTCCTACCGATTTACTTCCGATATTACGAAGGAGCATTTAATAAAGAAGACTTTCTCGTCGATTCAATTTAATAAAGAGGGATTTATCGGTTTTCTCGTTTCCAGATTCCTACCGATATTACGCATGAGCATTGGGAAGGATTCAATTTAATAAAGAGTGACTTATCGGTTTTCTTTCCAGTTTCCAGATTCCTACCGATATTACGAATGATTATTTGGAATTAATAAAGAGTGACTTATCGGATTTCTCGTTTCCAGATTCCTACCGATATTACGCATGAGCATTGGGAAGGATTCAATTTAATAAAGGTGACTTTCGGTTTTTCGTTTCCAGATTCCTACCGATATTACGCATGAGCATTTCCAGGAAGGATTCAATTTAATAAAGAGTGACTTCTCGGTTTTTATCGTTTCCAGATTCCTACCGATATTCGCATGAGCATTTGGAAGGATTCAATTTAATAAAGATGACTTATCGGTTTTCTCGTTTCCAGATTCCTACCGATATTACGAAGGGAAGGATTCAATTTAATAAAGAGTGACTTCTCGGTTTTCTCGTTTCCAGATTCCTACCGATATTACGCATGAGCATTTGGGAAGGATTCAATTTAATAAAGAGTGACTTATCGGTTTCTCGTTTCAGATTCCTACCGATATTACGCATGAGCATTTGGAAGGATTCAATTTAATAAAGAGTGACTTCTCGGTTTTCTCGTTTCCAGATTCCTACCGATATTACGCATGAGCATTGGGAAGGATTCAATTTAATAAAGAGTGACTTCTCGGTTTTCTCGTTTCCAGATTCCTACCGATATTACGCATGAGCATTGGGAAGGATTCAATTTAATAAAGAGTGACTTCTCGGTTTCTCGTTTCCAGATTCCTTAATATTAATGAGCATTGGGAAGTTCAATTTAATAAAGTTTTCGGTTTTCTCGTTTCCAGATTCCTACCGATATTACGCATGAGCATTTGGAAGGATTCAATTTAATAAAGAGTGACTTGGTCCGGTTTTCTCTTTTCCAGATTCCTACCGATATTACGCATGAGCATTTGGAAGGATTCAATTTAATAAAGAGTGACTTTTTTCTCGTTTTTCTCTTTTCCAGATTCCTACCGATATATACGCATGAGCATTTGGAAGGATTCAATTTAATAAAGAGTGACTTTTTTTGGAAGTTTTCTCGTTTCCAGATTCCTACCGATATTACGCATGAAGCATTCAATTTAATAAAGGAAGGATTCCAATTTAATAAATAAAAGTGACTTCTTGGTTTTTCTCGTTTCCAGATTCCTACCGATATTACGCATGAGCATTTGGCAGGAATTCAATTTAATAAAGAGTGACTTCTCGGTTTTATCTTTTCCAGATTCCTACCGATATTAAGCATGAGCATTTGGCAGGAGTCAAATTAATACACCGTAGCATTGGTCCTTTTTTTCTCTTTTCCAGATTCCTACCGATATTACGCATGAACATTTGGAAGCATTCAATTTAATAAAGAGTGACTTTTCGGTTTTTTCGTTTCCAGATTCCTACCGATATTACGCATGAGCATTGGGAAGGATTCAATTTAATAAAGAGTGACTTATCGGTTTTATCGTTTCCAGATTCCTACCGATATTACGCATGAGCATTTGGAAGGATTCAATTTAATCAAGAATGACTCGGTTTTATCGTTTTTCTATTACGCATTTTTGGAAGGATTCAATTTAATCAAGAATTCGGTTTTCTCGTTTCCAATTCCTACCGATATTACGCATGAGCATTGGGAAGGATTTAATTTAAAAGAGTGACTTCTCGGTTTTATCGTTTCCAGATTCCTACCAATATTACGCATGAGCATTTGGAAGGAGACAAATTAATACACAGTGGCATTTGTTTTGTTTTTTCCTTTCAGATTTCTACTGATATTACGCGTGATGATTGAGAAGTAGACAAATTAATACATCGTGGCATTTACTTTTTACTCGTTTCTAGATTTCTCCCGATATTACTTGTGAGCATTGGGAAGGAGAAATTAACACACAGTGGAATTTTGAATTTTTTCGTTTCACACGTGAGCATTTGGAACAATGCTGTGTAATATTAATCAACTTTTGGGTCTTATCTCTTACTCTTTTACATTCTGTTGCCCTTATTGCTATAATGTATTTAAAAGTGACCCTTATTGATTTCATCGTGTGTTCTTTTACAGATTCATTCTGATATCACCTCTCTAAAATGCAAAGCAATTGATAGTGACATTGTGGGGTTCATCGCTTCGTCTTTTACATACTCTTTCCAATATTTCTTCTAAACTTGGAAAATGGTAACGCAATAGTTTGTGACATATTGGAGTTTGTTGTTTCCTCTATTTTATACTCATCCAGATATTACCTCTGAGCATTGAGATAGGAACAATATAATAGAATGTGTCATTTTCGGTTTTATCTTTTCTTTATTTCTAGATTCTTCTTGATATTTTCTTTTTATTATTGAAAAATAAAAATCCTAACAGAAAATGACATTTTAGTTTCTAGAATTTATTTTCCTAAATATTTCATAATTATGTTAGATTCAATCACCCAATTTCTCCCAGATATATTGTATTAATGTTTTCTTAGATGCAAGAGGGCTGTTGTTAATATTGCAGGTTTTATTGATTCACTTTTTAATCATTCAACTTTTTTCAGCTCTTTTGATTACTGCTTTTACCCCCATTAACTTTTTTATATAATTTAATTCGTACATATTTTTCTTAGTGAAAATATTGGCATTTGATGATGAGTACATTTAATATTTAATGTAAAGATTTAATAAATTTGTAATTTATTTCCCAATATCTGTGTAACGTTATTGTTGTAGAAACTAATAAAAACACGAAACTAAATCAATCGTTCCTAAATTATTATTTATTTACTTTCATACTTCGTCAGTTAATGTCGGCATGTGGGTGTGTGTCTTTTGGTGTTTTCTACGAACGTGTATTCTTCTCGCCAGGATGCAAGAAAATTTCTGCTTTTCCATCTCGCATGGGAATGTATATGTATTCATATCACCTCGTTGTCCCATATGTGAACATCCTACGAGAAATTGAGTCTATCACATTTTTAAATGTCGGGGACAGCCAGTGACACGAATCTGCACGCCGATGTACTCATCTTTAGAGAGACAAATTCTATTTTAATATTATCTGGTGTGAGTCCAGCACATATTGGAGTCGCCACAGACCAATCTTTCTTAGAACATATGTTACTTATTAACATTAACTTCGATTCAGACAATCTAGCATTTTCTGGCGTGAATTAAGTAATACATCTTTTTATGACAAAAACATTTTTCTCTTCATACATACACACACACATATATATATATAGCGTTACATTTTTGTCACAATTCGTTATCTCAGCGAATGCTGTTTATCTATGTTTGATTCCGTTCCAATTTTTTGCCTTAAAAATTGTTATATGCTCAAATTATTTCTAACACCATGTCCCTTCAGAATTTAGACGACTATAGCTTTTTACGGATCCTTTTTCGTTATCATTAAACGGCTATGCGTTCCTGGTTAAAACAGTAGAGTGGTTTTCTGTTGCCTTTTCCACGGTTTAGTTTCCCCTCTATTCTACTGGGTTTAGCTATCCAAGTCGAATCTAACCTGCTATTTAACCCATATCAACCAATTATTATGATGTCAATATCAGTTATAATTTTTTCTTTCTTCACTGAATATTATATCAGTGTCATCAGCTTTTTATATTTTTATATCTTATACCTTTGTATTTCACTGCTTTAATATCGTTAAACAAATTATATTTGTACTTTTCTATTTGATGCTAAGAAATTATATTTACTTACTGAGCTGTAATATATTTTATAGTTAATTGCTGAGATTATCATTTTTCCTCACGACAATTACAGTATGGGTGAATCGCAAAGTTTCTAGATGATTTCCTATACTACTTTTTAAGCACTGTTTAAATTCATTGGTCCGAATTGAATAATTAAAAAAGTTTTTGTTAATTAGAATTCATTAGATCTTAGTGTATCCACGAAATTTGTCAGAATGGCAAAATAGTAATATTTCTATCACTGGACTCATTCTTTGTAAATTATTTTTGTAGAAAAATTCATTTTAAAATAATCTTACTGTCGGAAACAATTGTAAGTAAGTAAGGGCATGTAGACCTGGCAGATTCCATCATTCTCTATGTCAAGCCCCAGCCGATGTCCTCCAACTTGGAGGATCGACTTAGTCTCGACCTGATCAACTTCTCAAATATGACCAAGTCATTAAATGTTTCAATTTATATTTTAACTCTTCATTTATAGGGATGAAAACTTTATTCTAATGGAATACTCCTAAGTTCTTACACGCCCATTTACTTCTCCATCACCTAATGTGGCATCCCATTGACAAAATATTCTAAGATAAAGTTTTCATAATTCTATGAAATATTTAAACTAGTAAATTAAATTATATTGGTCTTAAAGATTAACATTCCAGAATTCCAGCGATTTATATGGCAAATAATAGTACTACAGAAACTACTCTCATTTAACCACCATAGAGAAACTTTTCATGGTGGAGCGACTACATCGAATCAATAGCTGCATCTACTGCAAGAAAAGTTGGATCGCCGTGTTGTGCCAGAAGATTTTTTTCTCGTCAGAATCAATCTTGCACATTTACAATTCTACCATTCGTCTGTGCGTTGGATACTGTCGCCATATCTGGCCTGGTGCTTTGCTGTTCATCTCGAGGTTCTTGACAAAATCCAAAGAAGGATCTGAAATGTAATCGACCCAGACTTGGCATCTCGACTTCAGTTACTTTCTCACAGAAGTGACGTGGCTTCCTTCTGTCTTTTCTACAAATATTTTCATCGTAACTGCTCTGACGAGCTTTTTTCTCTGGTGCCCAGACTTCATGAATTTAACCGTGCTGCTAGATTGGCATCTATGTCCCACCCTTTTACTGTTGAAATAGCTAAATGCAACCGCCATTTTTACTCTAATAGTTTCTTTTCTCGCACTTCCCGCCTGTGGAACTCCCTTTCGTTTTCTTGCTTCCGTGATAAAAACAAACTTCAAAAATTTAAAATCAACATCAATGTTTTATCTTCTTGAAGACTGTTCATCTTTTGTCCTTTCCCCAACCCTACCTATACTGAGACTTTCATTCTCTGTACCCAGTACTAGTGTCATTCCCACCTTGCTTAGGTAGAAATGATTAAAAAATAAGAAATATCTATTGACCTTATTTAATATATTTTTAAATTCAACCATTTACTTCAATCGCAGATTTTAAATATCTCAGACTAATTTGGAAGTCCAAATGACTCTAATTCAAAAGGGATACTTTATAAGCACAGATATTTCAGTGAAAGCAAAGAAAATATTTAAAATGTTTTGTTCAGCTTAAAAATTTCAGTGTTAAAAGGATATTATCTTGCCATATCTATTTCAGCGTGTAAGGCTCAATACATCTGAGAAATGACGCGAGTTAGGCATCGACAGACATTATGGTTATATTATTCAAACGAGTAACTAGTCGGTTGGCTAAATAACGTTGCTACGTAAACATGTCAGCAGTGTGGAGACAGCGTAAACATAATGTTTGTATGCTAAATCGTGGGGATGAAACTGACTGTCCGCTTGTTGCCCAGTTTCATAAAGCAAATAGTTGGCATCGGGGAGGCAAATGGGGCAAGGGTATGGTCCTAGTTATCTGGCTGAATGACTATATATGCCTTATCACAAAATGGTACCATGCATAGCGAAACTTTACAAATATGAAGAAGAAAATGGAATGGAAGAGGAAAAGAAGAAAAATATGAAGTAGAAAAGAAGATGTGGGAGGAAGAGGTAAGAAAAGAATAGAGGGATGATGATGATGATGATGAAGAAGAAGAAGAAGAAGAAGAAGAAGAAGAAGAAGAAAGGATGATAACATTTTAAAGAGGAGGTGAGATGAGAAACGAGCAGAGTTAGATGAGGTGATATCGGCATGAGGGAAAAAGGGTAAAGAAGAGGTAAATAGAAGGTATATAGGGAGTTGTACAATGCGGTGTGGGCAGAAAAGGGTGAGAAAAGGATAAAGAAGAGACGGAATAGGAGGTCTAGGGTAGAATTAAAAGCAATACAAGTGTGACAAAACCGTAAAACCACGGACAATAAAAGTTTGAAATAACAAGGTCAGCGACAATTTTTACAACTATAACAACTTCAAAAGCAACGATGATGATGTTGATAGCAATTTTAGGACGAGAATTTTCAGAATTCTCGTGTCAAAAATAAGTCCCATCGTTACCAAAAAATGTGTGTTCACAGATATAGTGACCTATTTTTAAAAAATACTAAAGGGAAATGATTATACATTGAGAAGAAAGGCATGTTTTTTTTCTCAAGAAATCATTAAAAAATTCATCAATTTTGTCAAGTGACACAATTTAAAATTTCATGCTAAAAATAATTTTTAAACTGGTTTTCTTTGTCAATACCTCCTTATTCTGATTGATTATAGATTTAATTGGTTATTTTGACAGAATCTAAATTTCAAAAGGAGGAAAATTACAAATAAAGAAGAAGAGGGTGAGAGTGAATGAGTTTTTGAGAGTAAAAAATGCGAGAGTAACAGAGATGAGGAAAAAAAGGACTGAGTGAATGAGTGAATTTGTATGAGTGAGAGAGAGATAGGGAGAGAGAGAGAGTAAGAGAGATAGAGGGAGATATGGAATGAGTGAGTGAGTGAATTTGTAGGAGTTTGAGGGTGATAATGAGAGAGATGAGTGAGTGAGTGACTTTGTATGCGCGTATGAAAAAGGGAAACATCAATACGGATAAAGGTAGATAGATAGAAAGGGAGAGAGAGAGAGAAGTGTGTGTGTGTGTGTAAGAGAGAGAGAGAAGTGTGTGTGTGTGTAAGAAAGAGAGAGAGAAGTGTGTGTGTGTGTGTGTAAGAGAAGTGTGTGTGTAAGAGAGAGAGAGAGAAGTGTGTGTGTGTAAGAGAGAGAGAGAGAAGTGTGTGTGTGTAAGAGAGAGAGAGAGAGGGAGAGGGAGAGGGGGAGAAATTTCAACATTTAACTCCTCCCAAACAGACATAAGTATCAATAAAATATTTTACACACAATACAATGTAGTACGTTTATTATCTTCAATAGGATATGTTTATCTTTGTAAAATTTCGGTATATCAAATAATTATGCAACGTACACAAGTTTACACGCACATGCATACCCAAATAGGTATGAATGAAGACAATATAGTTAAACTGATTTAAACGCACACGCGCGCATACACATACGCATACATACACAAATACATACACGCATACACAAATACACATACATACATACGTACGTACATGCATACATACACATATAACACATATACCATAAACAAGAAAAATGGTCTGGAATATGTAATAAAATTAAATGAAAATCAATAACAAAGAACTTTCATTGGTCTTTAATGAAACTTGTATATATAAGGTGTTCATAACTTATCTATACAAAGATTAAATAATGCTGATAACTCTAGAGGATTGTTTGGAAAACATCGGTAAACAAATAAAATTTTATTTAAACACATCAGAACACTTCAAGATGATTCTCAATTAGTGTTTTCGGCAAGACACTTTTTCCTATAAACATATTGTGTCCATCACTTGTTGATTTTTTTCATATTTGAACTGTAATTCTGCTGGATAAGAGTGTCCGATTTGGACTTTATAAACCAAAATGAACATGTGATTTATCTTGCAGAGATGTCATTTTCAATAAAAATCAGGGATTTTGAAAGAGAAAGAGAAATGAATGAAAAACAAAAAGCAAAAATAAGCAAAAATAAAGTTTTAAGAGTAATTCCTTAACAAATAAAAAGTGTATTGATCGATACAATAAACTGTAAAAATTGTTCAGGTAATTTATGGACGCCATATATATATATATATATATATATATATATATATATATATATATATATTGTGGACTCTCTCGTCGTGAACGACAAATGAGAGTAAAATAGAAGTGGGCGCATATCAGATTTTCGCGAATATTCAGGCCGGTAGGTGTATATACTGTTTAATAAATAAATAAAAACAGAGTATCTACTCAAATATGAGTAGCCATTTAAAATAACGTTTAAACAAATAAATTAAAAATATGTTGGATTTAATCCATTAGTAAACGCGTGCGCGCGCGCGCACACACACACACAGAGACATATATATATATATATATATATATATATATATATATATATATATATATATATATATATATTCACATTTGCATAAGTTGAATGTACCTCGGTACTTGCAAAAATGTGTTTAAAAATATTTTTAGAGTTCTGTAATAATAAAAAGTTTCAAGCAGCTTTTCTTTTTTAATCATTTCACTCCAACCAAGACAATAAAGCCACTAAGAGGAAAGATGCTTTTGTGTGTTAGAGAATATGAGAAGACATACTATTAATCAGAGAAGTCAATAAAAAATAAGAATTGAGAAGACAGGACATAACAGTTGACACTGCATTCAAATTTTACTGGGAAGCAAGACGCCGTAAGGGGGAGTTCCACAATTGTGAATTAACTGTTAACCTAGAAGAAATTGTTAGTATCGAACTTAGTGTTACATTTAGTCATTTCAACTGTAAATGGATGAGACCTTGTAGGCAATCTAGTACTTCGCTTAATTTCATAAAATCTAGATACCTCAGCGGAAAGTTCATCAGAACAATTACTATAAAATTATTTACATAAAAAACACAAAGAAGTTGCGTTAGCGCGGTGGGAAAGGTACCAAAGCTGAGATGTAAGGTAAGGATCTATAACATTGCAGATTCTTCTTTGGATTTTACCAAAAGTCTCTAAATAGGACCACCAGAACAGATGCGGCAGTAATATTCAAAGCATGGACGCATGACAAATTTATACAAATATGTAAGATAGATTCTAGGACGACATGTGAACCAATATCAGTAGCTGCAGACTTAGCAATTAATTCAATATACTGTTTCCAATTTATGTTAGCTGAAAGCGTTAGTCCGATAAGGGAATAAGTCACTCTACTGAAGGTTAGAGCAAGCCATGCTGATGGGAGGTAAGAAGGGTTCTTTCAGAGAGCAGTATCATTTTTTAGGCGTTAAAATTAACAAACCACTTCTAGATTCATTTAACAGAAGATTGTAGGTCATTTTTTTAGATCAGTTGCCAAGTTGACTTTATCAAATCGATCAGAATTACTATTAAGACATGAGTAAATAGACGTGTCATTAGATACCGACTTAAGAAGCTCATTTATAAAAATTAGAATCAGCGTACGTCCAAGGATAGACCAGTGGAGGATACCTGCATTTATGCAAAAAGAGTGGCCATTCAAGACATGTTTCATTTCGCGATTTGATAAGAAAGACTGAATCAACTCAAAAATTCGGCGAAAAATACCATAGCGGCCCCTGAGCCTTGTACAAGCTGAACATTATAATCGTTATATATCAGCTGTTGACCTAGAGAAACGAAAGATATATTGCTTATATGAAAGCAGACCTGCGATGTGAGATGCTTAACCAATTAAAGTTAAATAGACCCTCTAGTACTTTGTCAAAAAGTGGTAGAAAGTTAATAGGCTGAAAGAAGTATCAGATAGTTCGCCTGAGTTATTAAAGACTAGAACTACGGAAGAGGATTTCTAACAAGCAGGAAAGCAAGCAGTAAGGGCTTTATTGTAGAGTATAGAGAGAACGTTTCTTAAGAACTATGCAGGGTTACCATCAAGCTAACGTGATTTGTGAGGATCCAGTTTAGAAATGATAGCAGAAATCATGGATGGTGTTATATGCATACCACTCAGTATGGACTCAGTTCTTAGTGGAAAGTCATGCAAAGATACTCCGTAAAATTGATTCCTATGATGTGAACCAAAGAGAAGATTGTGGTTTCACCTGGTATTTGCAAGAAGGTTCAATAGCATCAATGCTGGCTTTAACCCAAGAAGAAACCACTGTGGCACAATTCTCAATAGGAAGTTTAAGAATATCAATCCAGAGGACATCTCGAATAAAGTCATGAAATAAATCCCAATCAGTATGCTGGTAACAGAAATAAGTCTTGTAAACAGGAGTTTCCTTTCTAATAGACGACTAGGAAGAAATATCAATAGATACTACAGCGTGATCCAAATTTCCAAGAGGGCAGAGTTATGATGTTCTACAAAAGTTAGAAGAGGAAGTGAGGTACAAATCAAGTAAAAGAGAATGTTGAACAGAGATGGGAAATAAGTACAGAAATCCTCTATCTGTCTGAGAGATTGTGCAATGTAAAAATTGAAAGTCTGAATATCTGCAACATTAGAATGCTTAAGCCACTTGATGTGATGATCATTAAAATAACCAATCATAAAAATATTCGAAGTTGGATGTAGAGAGAGAACCATTTCTATATTATCAGAAATTTATTACAGTCTTGAAAAGATGGAGAGCTTTAAAGTAAAAGGAGAAATAAAAAAAAAGTGAAATAATGAAAATTTTCCTTATATTTTTATTACCTTTAACGAGATAACGAATAAGTTGAATTAGTCACATATTTTTGTTTGATTTAAAAACTATATTGATTTGTAAAACTCGCTGGGTCTATTTATATTGAAATCTTGACCGGGCCTTCGGCTTATTCAGGAGTTTGATATTTACTAACTCTTTGCATATTCTCAGCATTGGAAACTCTCCTGGCTGCCGTTTGATCTGGGTTTTCATTTGCAAGGGAATTTCTTTTCCTCGCTGCAGCCTTTGCTCTCTTAATTGCAATCTGGTCTTCTGTTGGCGGAAATTTCTTTTTGCGAGGCATACTGCTGCCGTATGCTATAGGCAACAATAAACTACAGAAGAACTCAAAATTGATTGCTGCATTTAAGTATTGCAATTGTATTTAAGCTTACCTTTTAAAAGTTCAACAATAATTCTTCTGCCACCACTTAATTTAATGACAGTTTGAGGTGTATAGGTCCTTACTTTTCGTAAAAACAATTATTTTTATTTTATGGGTGACTTTTACTGAATTCCTAAATTAATTTCTAACTTATAAAAATGTTATTGTACAAAAAAATTTATCGCAAAAAATCACGAAAAAAATCGTCGCAAACAATCGCAGTAATGAAAATTTGGAAATCCAAAATTTCTGTAACATGAGCTATTGAAAGTTAGAGAGTTGTGTCCCTTTAATTGAAAACATGTGACACAGAGACACATTAACATTGGCATTTATTATATAGAAGAAGAAGAGCTATTGAAACTTAGAGAGTTGTATCCCTTTAATTAAAAAAGTGTGATACAGTGACGCACTGACATTGGCATTTATTATATACAAAAAGCTGTTGAGAATTGTGTCTCTTTAATTGAAAAATTGTGACACTCTGACATTCGCATTTATTATATAGAAGAAGGAAATGAGCGATTGAGAGTTGTGTTCTTTTAATTGAAAATGTGTAACACACTGAAACACTGACATTGGCATTTATTATATAGAAGAAATGCAGATGAGGTATAAACAATCACATCATGACGCATGGACGAGGTGGGTGAGGTCTTATTAAAGATTTGTTCTCTCACACTTTCAATGAAACATTTCAAACAGTGGGCTTAATTTGTCTTTTCTCTTTCAGGTGTGATTATAGAGCTGGTTGTGAACAGAGCGGTAATTAGATTCCTGTTTGTGAGAAACAGTTTAGAGAGAGAGACAACAGCAATTAGCTGGCTATATACCCCATCTTATAGTACTATTAAGTAATTTTATCAGTATTCCAAATGTAGTGTAATTTCATCGTAAACAGCCCCTATTCGTGGTTGCAGTCAGTCGGTCATAGATTTTGAAACTAATACAGAGAAGGTGTCACTTTAAGAGAATCAATGTATAAACCCTTGGAAACAAGAAAACTATGTCAAGATTACAGTTGGGTCTGAGACAAAAAAATAATCTGTGAACCCAGGTCTGTACAGAAACTGTCAGGGCGATGTATTCCTCGTTTACGTACACCATTCCAAATGGAAACAAGAATCTAAGGCCATCGTGAATGCGTGACCGTGTATAAAACCCAAACAATAAAAAATTAAAAATAAACAAAAAACGTGTTTAAGCTATTGCAGAAAGGATGAAACCAACAAAATTTTAGGACCAAAATAGTATAGTGCTTATGAATTAACCACAGTAACGGGGACTTATGCCTCATTACTATTGAAAAGAATCCACCTAAAAGAATCCACCAAAACCAGGAGAGGTAGTATTCTCAATAGGATTGTTCAGATTTTGAAAGACAATGCATCAATATACAATTCCAATGTCACAGAAATGGGAGAAATCTTAGTCGACTACAAAATTCGTACCCATTCTTCAAATTCTCACGACCTGGCACCATTTCATTTTCATGTCTTCTCTACCATAAAATTATATTTGAATGTCGGACAAGATGCTGATACATTTATTATAGAGGTAGTCTTTGCTGCAGTGCCAACATGTGTTGTTGTACATGAAAAAAAAAAAAAACAAAACAAAAAAACAAAAAAAAACAACAACAACAAAAAACTCTACTCAAACGATTAGTGAAGTTTCTAACTGTGCGCGGGTGAGGGTGATGTGGAGGATTACTCAATGTTTCAATTTTCGTTTCTCTCTATCCATTGGAAATAGGTCAGGACAACTCTTTAATGAAAGCTTATCGACATATATATATATATATATATATATATACACGTGTATGAGTATGCATGAATTTCTGTGTATGTGTGAGTGATTGTCCATATTTGTGTGTGTGTAGTTGCGTGACTGTGTGTCTTTGTATGTACTGGAAAACATAAAAAAACAGAGTAGCATAACAGATTAACAAAATGGTAGTCTGTTTAAACTTCCCGACCTTTTGGGTAAAAGCTTGTGTGTATGTATATATATATATATATATATATATATATATATATATATATATATATATATATGTGTGTGTGTGTGTGTGTGTGTGTGTGTGTGTGTGTATACACGCATGCATATGTATACATGTATGTATCTATATATAATGAAGGTTTCACTTTGCGTGTCCCTGTCAGGATCATGTTCAAATGATAAGTTACATTGACTTAATTTTTGTCATGAAAAATACCTAGACACTAAACACGAGTATAGGCACTGTGTGGTTGACCACGGTTTATTGTAGATGACGAAATATTTTCCACCCTGCGACGCTTTTCTAAAAATCTTGTCGCAAGCTTCTCGCCGCTCTATCGCTATTTCTATGGAGAGTGCTCAGATGAACTGCGCTGTTTAGTTCCACCAGAATCTTCACAGCTAAGACTTGCCAGGCCACGCGTACTGTAACGAATCCCCCCATTCCCTTCGTATATCATTGATGCGATATAAATTCCACTCGAGCAGCTTCTTCTCACGAACCGTCGCCATGTGGAACCAACTCCCAAGAGGTTGCTTCCTTGATCACTACAATCTTATCTTGTTCATGTCTAGGTTTAGCCGTTATCTTCCACACATATCCGTATAAGCTATGTCGTTTAATCTTTAACCCTCTACCTCAAGTGGTCCTCGGCCCTTAAACACGGTGAACATCATTGTAAAAATAAGTTTTAGAAGAAGGGTTATCCTACTCACTTTTTTAAAAAATCAATATTTAAAGTCTTAACTTAGTTTTGAATGCTAGTGAGAATTATGTAGCTATTTCTATCACGGTAGTTACATCCATCTGAAATGACCACCTTTCCTGGGTTAATGTAGTACAAGGATGAATAAACTTGAAAATGGATGCAGGAAGATTATTGTCGGAGGAATATTATAATTTCGAACGTATTACCTGAATACATATAAATTATTGTTCTACAAGAGACATTGAAAAGAAACACTCATCTATGTTAACCGCCAGATATTGTGTAGTTTACGAGCTTTAGAAGATTAACTGAATTTCCCCGACGAATTAGTCACAAAATCATTGGAACATTAGGACACGCCCCTCACTCAGTCACAAAAAATACATGAGTTCACAGTGTTAGTCGGCAGTAAGAAAAAAAAATCATTTCTCAGTGGGTTCACACTCTGGTGAGTCACAATGCTTTTATCAGAGAACGTCAGACCATTTTGTGTTCATGCTAACGACAGGAATCTAGTGTGAAAAAAAAAAGAAAAGAAAAAAGAAGAAAAATGAAAAGAAATAAAGAAGAAAAATGAAAAGAAAAAAGAAAAGAAAAATGAAAAGAAAAAAAGAAGAAAAATGAAAAGAAAAAGAAAAGAAAAATGAAAAGAAAAAAAGAAGAAAAATGAAAAGAAAAAAGAAGAAAAATGAAAAGAAAAAAGAAGAAAAATGAAAAGAAAAAAGAAAAGAAAAAAGAAAAATGAAAAGAAAAAAGAAGAAAAAAGAAAAGAAAAAAGAAGAAAAATGAAAAGAAAAAAGAAAAGAAAAAAGAAAAGAAAAAAGAAAAGAAAAAAAGAAGAAAAAACGAAGAAAAATAAAAATAAAAATGAAAAGAAATAAGAAAAGAAAAAAAGAAGAAAAATGAAAAGAAAAGAAAAAAAGAAAAATGAAAAGAGAAAAGAAAGTTTGCAAACCGAAATATTTCTTGGTTTTCTGGAGATGACTTAAACAGGGTTACAAGTGTCAAATGTAAATATACGAGCATGACTGTGCGCCTGTGTTTATCCATGTGTTTTTATATGTGTGCGTGTCCATATGCGTGACTATATATGCGTTTGTGTGGGGGCTTGTAGACGTTTTGTGTGTGTATGTTAGTTGCATGTTTGTGTGTGCAAAAATGTGTATATGTGTGTATATGTGTATGTTTTTATTTATATGAGAACGTTTGCAGGTATATGTGAGTGTTTGATGAGCGTATATATATATATATATATATATATATATATATATATATATATATATATATATATATATATATGTGTGTGTGTGTGTGTGTGTGTGTGTGATAAACGTCTATGCGTGAGCAGCTAATATTTAATGTAAGATTTTTAACAGTTTAATATTGAAGATCCTACATTTTTCAGAGGAACTTTTATTTTAGCGCGCATGGGCACACAGATGCATACACACAAAATCGTGTAATATATATATATATATATATATATATATATATATATATAAATAAATTTATATAAATGAATTTATATATATATATATATTTATATATATATATATATATATATATATATATATATATATATATATATACCGAGAACACATTTTCTTTATTAAGTTTTCATGAGTGCGCACGCATGCCTGCTGACGTAATACGCACTGTTTAAAAAATAATAAAGAAAACGGGCGTCTATTTCAAACACCGGTATCCAGTAAAAAATAGCATTTAAATAATAAAAATCGGTTTAAAAAATAAATCTAGGATTAAAACTTCTTCATATATATATATATATATATATATATATATATATATATATATATATATATATATATATCAAATATGAGTAGGAAATCGACAAAATGACTGGATTAAGAACAATTAGAAAACAAATCTTAATCTCACATGTTTTTACTTTATTAAAGCATCGTTAGAGATCAACATAGAATTGATAAAAAATTATATATATATATTGCGTACATTTTGGCACCATAGTTTTACTAAGCCACGTTTTATTGAATAATTTCGACAAGTTTGTCTACTTATTTTCAATAGGATCCTCACATATTCCCTCACAAGCTTCTCAGTATCATTATTAAAGGAAGAGAGAAAATTACCATGTTGATATATATGCATCTATTTCGAGTACTTTCGACATTTATCCGTGAATATGAGAGGATCCTATTGAAAATAAGTAGATAAAACTTGTCTAAATTATTCAATGATACATTTCTTAATATATATATTCTTTTTATAGTTTATTTAAGTAAATGCTCTGTTTATAATAAATAGTATTAACCAACATTTACCGGCCTGAATGTCCGAGAAATTTTCACAGAAAATATCCATTCTCCGACAGGATTCGAACCTGCATCCTATACAGAACTGTTATTTAGCTTGAAGTGCCTTTACCGATGTGGCCACAGAACCGCGTTCGGTTAGCCAGGTCGAATTTATTGTATTTAAACTTCAATCTTCCATGAATCTCTCACGTACATTCATATCTGCTCATGGTGTATCAAATGTAAACAAATGACGTCACACATTATGAAATGGACAAAGTCCAACAATTATTTTAAGACATTTTATGTTTATACATTCTTTTTATAGATACAAATATTTAAGTAAATGGTTTGTTTATAATAAACAGTATTAAACAACCTTTAAAGTCCTGAATGTCCGTGAAATTTTCTCCGAATATATATATATATATATATATATATATATAATATAATACTTTTTCTCGATATATACATATATATTATTTTTCTCGAGTAATTGCGAATGTTTCTACATTTTTCAAGGATTGTGTTTTGTGTATGTTTATGTAACTGTCTTTGACTTGGTTAATTCCAGCGTTCTCACGTTTGCTGGTGCCAATTTCAAGTCACTGAACGTAACTTGACCGTTTAAATGACGTCATTTTCAGTGACTAGAAATTGGTTCCAGCAAATGTGCGAACGCCGGAATTAACCAAGGCAAAGACAGTGACATGTGTGTGTGTGTGTGTGTGTGTGTGTGTGTGTGTGTGTGTGTGTGTTTTCGTGTATGTATGTATTTATGCGTGTGTTCCTTTTTATTACGTAATAAGTGTTTAAAGATTACAGAGAAAAATAGGATCACTTGGCCTTTACGATATTCATATGCTAAAAATTAGTAATAATTATAATTACTTACTAATATTAAAATTCTTTAGAAAGTACATTTATTTGATTGAAATTAATTTTAATTTTTTCTTTAATTAAAACACGCACATAGAAATTACTTAAAAATTAATATTTTTGTTTCAAAAGAAAATATTTTTAAAAATTTACAACAAAAACTGATATAGTTAACTGATTTTACAGATACGTTTTTAGTACATTCTGCGAGAAAAATAGAAACTTTTTATTTTGCCAGCTAAATTGTCTAATATATATTTATTAAGTCAGTGTAACATAATGTGACGCAAGATGACAATTCTGAATCCTTTAAGAAACAGTGAATAGAAAAACAAGAAAGAAATGAAAGAAAGCCTTAGTGTTGCCGATGAGAAGAATGCAAATACTCTTTAACGATTAAATTGAAGGCGTTATTAAGTTTCCTTTCAATTTTTTATATTCACATCCGGAAAGCATATTAAAAATAATGTCTACAAAAACATTATATTACATTAATGATGATACATTAATTGAAAATTTAGTACGTGTATAGTAGCTAGATGGGTGACTGCTTGGGAATATCAGGTGCTGTAAGCAATGGATATGCACATGTTGTCTTGGATAATTAGTCGCAGTTATTGATTTGGTGGGGGGCTAGTTCCAATTCCCGTTGGGTTCGTTATATTCATTTACGAGCAAATAACCTTGGCAAAGGTACGGATTCACTACTTCTTCCCCAGATAAGGGTTAATTAGTAAGGCTTGTATCACTAAATCATTATTATCTCCAAAAAACTTCTTACAAGCTAAAATAAACCAACTACTAATTTGACATGTTGTCTCAACATTTTCTGATATAATCCGGTAACTTGTTTCAACAAAGTAATATCGTTCTTTATATCTATCTATCTATGACGAAATGCTGAAAAGTAATCAAAGAGATTTCTTCCTAAAATCTGGCTAAATGAGTAAACATCTCAGTTTTTTGGAATGGCTTATTGATAGGGCCGAGAGCCTTTTAGTAGTTCCTCGTATCTATATACGATTCATACATAAACAAAGTAAAATGCACTCCTTAACTGTTAGTAATTAGTTAATTCCCCTAAATATCCATGCTGGCTTTTCGCTTATCTTAGGTTTCTTTATTTCACGTTTTTTTCTTTATATATTAAGCGCTCATCAGTTGTGTTGGAATGAATTTGCAGTGTTTGAAGTGAAAAAAAAGCAATTGATGCGATTACGGGAAATGGCAGGCATTCATTACCTATCCGATAATTGGTTAAGAGATGTTCATATTTAGATTATATGTCAATTTAGCAAAATGAGGACACAAATCACAGTGACTCATTTCGGCAATCTCATCAATTAGTAATTTATCAGCTTACCTCATTGTCTTAAAAGGAATCTATAAACTTTGATATCTATAAATGTACCTTGTTCTCTTCCTAAGTAGACCGAATTAGGAACAACACACACACACACACACACACACACACACACACACACACACACACACACACACACACACACACACACACACACACACACACATATGTGTGTGTGTGTGTGTATGTGAGTGTGTGTGTTAATTTGATGAAAGAAATTTGAGTGATAAAATACAATAAAAATAATAATGGTAATAAAAATAGTAATAATTATTCTATATTATTATGTCTTTAGACTAAATACAAACAGTATGATGAGAAAAGAATCAGAATTTTCGGACACGCCTGTGTCCTTTTCTAATTTGAACTTTTGGGGTAATTCTTTTGCGTATGCGTTATATTACCGATGAAATTTAATAGTTTTGGGGGTAGTTGTTTGCAACTATTAGGGTTGTTAGAGGATTTGTAGATGGCTTATTGTGGAAAGTGAGTATGCCTAAATTGCTATTTAAACCTATGAATTTATTTTATCGGCTTATTTTATATAAATATAAGAAGTATACCTGGACAATCTTTGTTTACTATTATATAAGTTCTATAAATCAAAACAAAAAATGACTTTATATATTTACCTATGACACTATTATCGTAACCAGAACAATGTAGTATTTTAATAGCAATTGGTGGGAACATGTTGCTTTTTTATTTCTTTTGTTCTTTGTTAGCTTTGGATAATTCTACTTTTAATGATTTCAAAAAGAAGAATTAACTGAATAATTTAAATAAAATTTAAATAAAAATACTGCATGAATCATTCAGAAAATGTAACCTATATATATATATATATATATATATATATATATATATATATATATATATATATATATATTGTAAATTACTTAAATGTATACATAATTAAATATTGCTTTTTTGGTACTGGTAAAATAGTATATTAATCAATAGGCAAATATTTAGTTAAATCTTTCTTATACCTTTATGGACCGTTTTTAGTAATATATATACGAAATTAACTTATATATCTATTATTTTAAAACCTGTTTGGTGTATAATCTTAAGATCATATTACTATTTATGGCATTATATAGGTAAGAATGCGTGTATTATCTAGCTGACAAAGTGTGACAAAGCGTTTGCTAGTTTCTGCAAAACAAACGAGTCTTATCAATAATGCGGCTATTTTCACTGTCTCTATGATTGGCTACCGGTCTTGAAGATTGGTAATCGCTGTTCTTATGTAAACCGGAAATTCTCTGAGCTGTCACGTTAAGATTGAAAACTGGCAAATGTCCAGCTGATAGTTCTAATATCACCTGGAGATGATGACGTCCTGCCAGGAACTTAAACTCAGAAAAATTACAAGAAGAAATGATATTAAGTATAGCAGCTTTGTCATCAACACCCAAATCGGAAGCCTTAATCCAGCCACGGTGTCAGGGAGAGACGTGTTAATTCGATGAGGATATTAGCAAGATATATATCTTTAATTTTGGATTGATAAAAAAGAAACATTCTTTAATTATCTGTATAATCAACTATGCATTTATAGCGTATATCCAACAGCACACCCACACATTTATGTGGAAGGTATCATATACAAATCCATATATCAGGCTAATAGTTGGTAATCGAATGACAAAATGGAAGAACTTCAAAGTAACGGGTTTCATCCTCAAGAGGAACTTGAAACTAATAATAAGGATATATATATATATATATATATATATATATATATATATATATATATAATAAATATACTCAGAGCTTCATGCACATTGCAATCATCAGGTGCTGAGTTAAGAGTCTTAAGATTCTTATGATTACATTGTGAATGAAACTCCGACTCGTGCTACCGGTGAGGGAAAATATGTATATTTATTAATGTATAGTTTATACCTCTGTTATAGTGCATCGAGCACTATTCTATTAACACCAGCACTCACTGTGCGATTATATATATATATATATATATATATATATATATATATATATATATATATATATATATATATATATATATATATATAGAGAGAGAAAAAAAGTTGCAAATTAAAAAAGATAATAATATTCTTTTATGAAAGTATTTATTTATTTATTTGTATATGTATTTGATATTTCAGATTGGCCTCAAACTTTCTTCAGAAATAACTGTTTGTTTACAAGTAGCGTCCGTCGCGAGATGCGGGCGTCACGTGATATGGAACGAATATTCCTAACGTAAATCTAACTGTAATAATATCTTAGATGTTGTTTAAAAAATAAAAAAAAATAAAATAAGAAATAAAATTTTTTTAACTATATCTAAAAAAATGTTTAATTATTGAAATATGTATAAAGATTTAAAATACCCAAATCTTTATTTAATCCTAGTTTATATGTATTTAATTTTAAAATCCAGTATTTTTCTTTTTTTCTGCGTGTGTATGTGGAACTGAAATCAGAATCAATCAATAAACTTTTACAATTTTCTAATTAGTGTCCTGATTGATTAAAGTGTTCATCTATGGGGGAATAAGGATTGTTTTGACGAAAAGTTTGTTTATGATTGTTGAAGCGAAATCTAAAATTATTTCCAGATTCACCAATATATCCACTATTAGGACATAAGGTGCAGAATAAATAGTAGATTATGTTATGGCTATCACAGGTGAGGTGAAGTGGGTGTATCTTGATATTGGTGTTGGGTACAGAAAATGCATTATCTATTATTAAGTGTTTGCAAACTAAGCAACGAGGTGTGTTACATTTGTAATTTCCTGATTGGTTTGTATTGTTTAGATATTTGGTAGAGGTGAGGATAGCTGATAGGTTGGGTGATTGTTTCTTTGCATTTATGGGTGGTTTATCGAAAATGTCTTTGATCTTTTTATCTAACTAGAGGTTCTTGTAATCCTTTTTTAAATTGTGAATAAGTGTGTGGGAATATTGATTGTGGTTAAAAACCATAGGAATCCGATTGTTGTTTTTACTTTTCTTGTATGTGAGAAGTGTGTTACGATTTATGTGGATAGTTTTATTTAGTGCTTCTTTTATTATTTTTATTGGGTATTTACATTTTAGGAATTGTTTTGTTAAGTTATTAATGTATATATATATAGTATATTATATATAATTAAACTCACCCAACTCCTTTTGAAACCAAATTAATCTGAAATGTTCGTATTAGAGCTGCTGGTGAGAATGCCAAACAGTACAGCATGTCGTTTCCAAATTTCCGGCGGAGTGAATTGCGTCATGGTGCTCTTTCTTCTCACAAAAGGTTAGTTACTCAAGAGAACAGCGCTGTTTGCATGGTCATAGAGGGCCTGGATGACTTGTATGAGCCCTTTTTCTATATTGAATCTTCTGAGGATGTCACAGAGACCATCACCTGTTCAAATGCTTCTTGAAATCAATGAAATTGTGAAACAGGACTCTCTGGCTTTGGAGATATTTCTTGATGAGGAACCTATAGCTGAAGATTTGTTCCACTGTGCTCCACCCAACTTTTAAAAAAAGTCTTCTCTTCTCACAGTAGTTCTTCAGATTTGGTTCGAATCTGCGCCATCTTTGTATGGAAAAACATTGTAAAGCCTGGTGTGCTTTTAGACCGCTTGGTCACGAAATAATTTCCCAGTCAGCAAAATAAAGACTCTCGAATGCATAGACCAGTAAACGGAGATTTATAATATTTTATACTGTAAAAACAGTAATTTCTACCGAGTTTTGTGTATCTACAAAATATAATGTTTAAATAAAAAATAATATCAAATTATCAGTCAAATCGTTAATTCCTGAGAGATAATTTTGTTTATGTTAGAATACGAAAATAAAAGTTAATAGATATGGACTTAGATATGAGCAAAAAATATGCATGCCTTAAAAAGTCTAATTGAACTTTAATCGACAGTGAATGTGTTCTGTGGTTGAGTCATCTCAAAACTAGCGATGGTTTTCCCCTACGAAGTGAACGCAGGGCACATTTTCTTTATTAAGATTCTTATATTCACAGGCCGGTAGACATAGATTTGTATTGTCTAAAAATCAGGGATGTCTACTGAAACACGTGTATGCACTAAATATATAAATATAGTATTTAAAATAATACGTTTATATATATATATATATATATATATATATATATATATATATATAATAATAATATAATAATAATAATAATAATAATAAATAATAATAATATTATTATCCCTCACCATTCGCACGACATGGAGCTTCATACAAAACAGAATATTCAGGTACTGTGTTTGGATTGACCGTTACGTAAATTGAATTTTAAAAATATATCTATTTACCGCAATTCAGGCACAGTTAAGTATTATATATAATGTTATTATAGATTTTAAAAATTATATACTTTTAACAAACTTTTGAAAAATTATACTTCTCAAAACATTATATTTGGTAATTAAAATAACCGGAATAAGCATGTGAACGTAAATTTTAATTATTTATTTATTTATTTATTTATTATTATTTTATTATTATTATTATTATTATTATTGTATTTTAGATAGCGGATCATTAATTATTTAACTAAAAGGAGCTTACATCATCTTATTTTTAAAAAATAGTAATATTAAAAATAGATTTATATAGTAATTATTAACAATAAATTATAATATATAATAAACCATAGCATACACGAAAAACTAAACCGTAATAGTATTAACAGTTAATTTGGGTCTAAATTTTTAAGTAGATGGTTATTTTTATGCCTCCATGTAACCATCAGTTCATTTCTCTTCTTTAATAATCTCCGTTTATTTAAGTGATTTACGATAAACATTTTTTCAACAAAAGGTTATATTTATTCCTTTTACCATTATACGATTTTGCCCTTCCTATTCTACTCCAGTTAATTGAAGTGAGATTACTGGTATCTTTCAATTGCCAGAAATAATTAGAGAGAGCAGAGCTGTTTCTGTATTTAATATTCGTGATGGTAGAAGCGAAACTTTCAAGGATTTTCGGTAGAACCAATATATATATATATATATATATATATATATATATATATATATATATATATAATACAATATTATAGGTCATCCCTTGAACGATTAATGACAGAACGTATGCTTCCTGCAGTTGCATTTATTTTTAGAAAAAAATACGTTGTCTTTGTTGGAAAGATGTTTATTTAATATGGTGTTGTTATGCTGGGATATATATCTATTGATCTATCGATTTTACTAACGCACCTTTAACTGAATTAACATTATTTTTGTTTTAAAATTTTTTTAACATTCGAGAATGTTTAAAATGCTTATAGATTAATTTCAGGAAAATGTTTCCGACATTAGTTTGGACATTACCATTTAAATGTGAATTAAACCATATGATATTGCGTTTATGATGTTTCTGTGTTTTTTTTACCATCTTTGACGTTTTTCAAATAATCTAAATTTACTTTATAATTGCTTAGTTCCAAAGCCTTTATATATTTCGTTTTAACATTAGCAAATATTTCCTTGTTGCTGGAGTTGGTGGATAATCTAACTTGGACTGCAAGTTATGTAGAATTGTGTGGTGGTAGTTTGAATTATCACTAACTTGTCTATGGTTATATAGTTCGTTTGTATATTGTTTAGGGTAACCATTATTCAGGCCTAATGTTACATCTAGAAAGTTGATCACTTTCGCATTGGTGGTGGTAGTAATATTTTGATCGTGACGGTGTAATTCTCTGACCATAAAATACTTAAATAACCCGGGATTATTAAAGAAGTGAAATGAACTAATGATTAGATGTAGGAATAGAAGAAACATCTACTTAAACACTTAGACCCATATCAATTTTTAATACTATCACGGTTTAGATTTAGTGTATGTTAAGTTTATATATTATAATTTATTGTTAATAATTACTGTTTGATTTTATATTTAATATAAATATTTTAAAAATAAGATTAAGTAAGTGCTCTTTAATTAAATAATTAATTATCCGCTACTCGAAAATAAAATAATAATAATCATAATTATAAATATATACAAATACTAATCCTTGTTATTTTAACTACCAAGATTAATGTTTTAAGAATTATAATTTTTAAAAAGCTTTTTAAACGATATAATTTTTAAAACCTATAATCTGAAAAAATATATAATAATTAACTGCGTCAGCATTGCGGTTAGCAGATATATTTTTAAAATTCAATTTTCGTAACGGTATTTCCATACTCAGCACTTGAAGATTGCGTTTTACATGAAACTGAGTCATGCTATCGGGGAGAGATAATATGTATATTTATTAATATATACTTAATATCTCTATTGTATAACGTCGAGCATTCCTTTATTAACACCAGCATATTATGTGCAATTCATATATATATATATATATATATATATATATATATATATATATATATATATATATATATATATGTATGTATGTGTGTGTGTGTATACATGTTATGTCACTGTATTAACTTCAAGCTTCTTATTTTTAAGAAACAATTTTATATATTTCTAATCTATTTTAAATTATCTAATGCCAGAATTGCTACTTTACAATTGTCACTTCAAAGTGAGTAAATTGACACTCTTCGCAATTACATTCACAAAATTAATATCCAATCCGAAATATTTCTTGAAATTAAATAACTACGTTTCATTGCAGGTCATCGCCGACGGAATATCACAAGATTAATTTTCATACTCTCTGCGCTGAAATTATTTTGGAACATTAATCAGGAGAGAGAGAGAGAGAGAGAGAGAGAGAGAGAGAGAGAGAGAGAGAGATAAATTAGATGCATCTAATTATAGAAATGTGTTAGAAATGGACGACAAAAGATAGAGAGAGTAGGAGAGAGCGAGAGAGAAAAAGCAGGGTAAAGGCAGCAACAATCAAGATAAAGATGAAGAAGAATGCAAAAAGAAAAGATAAAAGGAAATTAAAAACTGTACACTTTTCGATTTTGTCTTTTTATGCGTATCGTTTTCTTTTGACAGACGCAGTCACGTGACGTTTTAAGGACTGACACTTTAATGACGCGTGATTTTTCAAAATTTATTTTCAGTATTTATTTTCAATAATTATTCTGTACTGCATTTCACATTTTTAGTAATTTCATGTTTTATCGATAGATAAATAATATTGGAAAATGAAAGCTTATTTTCTGAATGATGGTAACATATCTGAACGTTTACGATGAAAGTTGTTTCGTTCTGCGCAGATGTAAACGGCGGCCATTTGTAAATGCATTGAATTTAGAAATTTAAAATTAATAACCATATTGCATGTTTGAAATTTGAAAATGGTTAGAAGACTGAAGGATAAAGAGAAATATTTTCATAATCCTAGAGCTTATACAAATCAAAATAACATAAATTGCAAAAATGATCGGATGAAACCACTTATTTGTGAATATGTTCCTTGAAAAGTCTGGACAACTCGGATCTAATGATGAAATTGAACACTTCATCTCGACAATCTACATCCTATAACAGAAAAGTTATTAAAAGTAGTCTTTGTGAATCTATGGTAGTTTTAGGCGTTGTGACCGCGAGGATAGGTAAAAAAACGTAAGCTTAAGTACAAATTTGTTTGATAAAAACGGGGTAGACCGATTAAACCCAACGAGGAAATTAAATGAAATCGACAAAAAAATACGTAAATACCATTTCTTTAAAAACCTTTCTATTTATTGACAAATGCCGAGTTACTAACGATAGCAGATTGGGAGGCTACAGGCGGAAACTGCTTTCACAGGTTGAAACATTTGGGATTGTGAGTTAGGTTCTTTACATTTTAAAATTCCACCTGAGGAGGAAACTTCAAATCACTTATATTTTAAACCGATATTTATTCAACAAGAAGAAAATATTCACAGGAAAAACATTAACATTTTTATTCAAAGTAGAAATTCAACTGAATTAATAAAACATGAATTGCGTTTAATTTTAATTAAATAAAACACATTACCAATTTGAGAGATGTTTAAATGTTACTTGATTAATCATGATTGTTATAAAGTAGGTACGCGTTTTTCCGAAATGAAACCCCCAAAAGAAGTTACGCCCTGTTTAAAAAAAATATCAGTAAATTATTTGATTCAAGTGAAACATTCATGACTTATTCATTAATGAATACGTTGTATACTGAATAGACTATTTTATTAGAAAACTTTGTGGAAAATGTTCCTTTCTCAGTTAGTCATTGCCTCCCATTTGATACATAATTTAAGACAATTCATTCTACAACCGAAACATTGAATAACTATAATAAAAAACTAAAACGAATGAATTAAGTCTTAAAATATCTTTGAAGGAAAATGACTTTTCTTGGAATTATAGATAATTCAATTTTCTTAGAATATTTTAATTGGAATTTGTAAATTATGTACTAATTTTGATTAGTTTTTCGTAATATTGTATTTTGTCTTAAATTTGTCGACTGATCGTTAAACAACGTGAAATAATCTTGTTTTAGTGTTGCATTTAATGGAAAAAATAGTCTTAAAATATATTGTTTTCATTGATATATGAACACTTTAGGTGGCGCCGGATATGTTTTTAAACCCCCCTTGTTGTATTAGAAATACCAGTTGTTGCAAAAACATGACAACATACCACATAAAATTATCGATATATCAATATGTGTAAAACAATATTTGAGTTATAGAAAGTACTTCGTTTTGGATTCTTATAGCTTTTTTCTGTTTGTAGTGTTGCAGACTTATCTCACAATTCTTTTCTTTCTGTAGGAATTGTTTATATTGTGAGATGTTCGTTTTCCTAATATCACGTTGAATGCAATTTTCTACAAGTGATTGTTTTCCGAAGCAAAATTAACGGAGTAAGCATTAAAGAAACTTCTATAATGTCCATAACATTGTGCAAAGTAGGTTGCCGTTATGTGATTTTTCATCAACCAAATAATTTTATTTTTAACAAAATAATAATATTGCAATCATATTATAAGACAAATACAAATTTTTGCATAAATACAACAATATTTAGTCAATTTTATTGATTATTTTCTTATGTGCTTGTGAATGGATTTGACCTTTCCTTGATATGGCACGGAATATATACTTTTAAAATATTTCCACTATAAGAAATATTATTAGAAATACTGGTTAGCACATAAAAATAATCCTACATGAATGTTTCTCAAGAAATATATATAGTATAGATTTGGTTGAAAAGATCCTTTTCCCTGAACACTTCATATAAATGATCCATTACTAATAATTATGATTTATCATATGAATTATATGGTTTATCATTTTTAACTGATAAGAGCACCATTAGGAGAAGTATTACTAAATATAAGGAAGTATAAGTTTGAATATTTAAGAATAGGATATATTTTATTGTAAAACGTCCTTCTTCCTAAAAAGGGGTGGGCAATGATATCATTAACAAGAAATGTATGACGATGTGATAAATCTGTACTAATTACAATATATGATACAGTCTGAAATTATGTATCTTTAAGTAATAAAATGTTGCGTTGTTGGTTCAGTAGACGAAGCTAATCAATTTAAATTAACGTATTGTATCATCTTTTACTTTTAGAATGCTCTTTATAAATTATCCATTTTTGTTAATCATGACTTATTGCACAGATTTAAATGTTTTACTTTTAATTAGAATAATATCAGATGACTCAGGAACTAGAAAATAATTACCGAATATACACGTGTATAAGTCGAACATTTAGTAAAATTATTGTGTGTCGGCTGAAACATGGGTAATAATTCGCGCACAGTCTGTAGACCTCTCAGTCTGAAAGCATCTGGTCCGGGTTAAAAGTCGAAATTAATTCCCCAAAATCTATTCTATCGTTTGAATGTAATTTTAATCGCTTTGAGCCTCAATTGTCCATGGTGGGTCCTTGAGTCACGGATGCCTGATTTCAATTTTCTTTCTTGCCCCAAACAAAGAACAACCAATTAGTTTGAGCAATGGTTGAAGGCGCCGATAGCAGCGCGGCGTCCTATTGTGCATGCCTCGTTGTCTTCTCGATCTGCTTGAACGTATTAGACAATTTTCACCTCTTTATAAAACAATATTTTTATTTTTCCTTCGATTATTGTCTAGTTTCTTGTGGCTTTACAGGAAGGAATAGAATAGGGACGAGACTGGGCATATGTTAGGGCTTTTCTTTAAAACCATAACTGTCATCCACTCACTGCTGCAGGGCTTAGAGTGAGTGCAAAGTTAATTATATCTTTAGCGGTGCCTATTTTGAGAGGTAGGTAAGGCGCAGGTGCGTTGTGTCCCAAGAAGATTGTTTCATCCTCCATCTGGATGTTATACTCATATGTACAATGAATGGTGAAATTTAAGTGTACATTATCACTATAAGATAAAATTAATCAGCTGTAATTAAATCATACTAATTATATCAATATCATTGATTCGATATATATATATATATATATATATATATATATCGAATATATTAACATTTATTTTTGAATATTTTATTGTATAACGGCTTTTTATCGTATTACTGCCTATTTAAGTGTATGAGAAAATATCATATATATATATATATATATATATAAAAAACCTAAAATCCCTAACATCACATACATTTTACATAGATAAAGCTCTTTGTAATGTGTTAGCTGTACTGGCTAGTTCAATGTTTTATATTTCTTTAAGACAGGACCTACCTGGAATCCCTTTATTGAGTCTATCGGAACCTTTTCCAATCAATCCGGGGTGGGGGGCTTCATCTACAACTGGAATTATTGATGTCCTCATGTGTCACATTTTAGAGATTTCTCCTTCAGGACCCTTGTATTTTGATACATTACAATCGACATGGACTACCGTATCAATAAGAAAGTACATTCTGTTCTTGTGGTCTTTGATCACGGCGTCTGGCCGATTAGATTTAATTGTTTCATCTGTGTATATTGTAAAGTCCCATAAAATTGCTACAGCTCTTATCGCTGTGACTGGGTCTGGGTGATGTTCATACCAGCTTATTTTAGTTTTTTTCCGTAAAACTTGCATTTTTCAATGCAGATATTAATAACGCAATCATGCCGAAAACTGTGCTCTATTTATTACACACACACACACACTCACACATACATACATATATATATATATATATATATATATATATATATATATATATATATATATATATATATATATATATATATATTGAAATCAATATTTTATGGTAACAATTATGGTGACATTTTCTTGCTGTAATGCAATCTTCAAACCAAGTCTCAGATAGACATAATTGTGATTTATCTTTCTCGTTCCGTATATGCGATACACTTTGTGTTGTAGCCGCGCTTCTCTACGTTACATTTGATCCGGGACTTTAAAAGTAAAAGAAAATTCTAGTTTGCCTTATTTAAAAACTTGAGTGCAGTTTTGTAAATTTTGCAAATTATTACATTAACTTTTATACAGGTTGGGTTTTTATATTGTTGCATTGTTCAAAATTACATGCAGCTATCTGCTTATAATGAGTATACATTTTTTAAAATAATTCTTTTCATTACTATTTAAAATAACAAAAAAAACTGTATTAGTCAAGACAGTCAATGGAATATAAAGATCAATGCTGAAAAAGATAGAAAAAATGTAAAACTTCAAAATCGAATAAAAAGAAAATGGAGAAATAGACACAAAATTAAGCAGATAAATAAATAGAAATAGAAAAAGAATTAATAAGCATACAAGAAAGTAGACAAAAACAAACAAAAAGGAACTGAATAAAGAACGAGTAAAGTAAACAGACGAGAAAGAAAGTAAAAAAATGAAACGATTAAAATAAATAAATAGTATAATTTTCAAAAAATAATTAAATCAAACAAAAGAAAGATACACAATAATAAATAAATAAATCACACAGATAATACATAAAGTAGGGTAAAAAGCAAAAGAAATACGCAGATCTTTAATGATACCTAAGGCTTATCTGTATTACTATTGTCCATATTCGATAATACGTGATCAGGTGAGAAAATATATTAAACGGCATTGTAAAATTCAAAAGATCATATGACATAAAAAATTAATTATTTATAAAATAGTGCAGAGACCACCAAGATTTTTAGTGTTTCGTTTGGAAGTATGATTTTTCTACACACACTGTTTGCAATTTTTGTTATTCCCAAATGATCTGCCTAAATGTAAATCTGGTTGGCGGTTGATTAAATTTGGCGATTAGAAGAAAAAAAAAATTATAAAGCATCTCAGAAAATATAGGAACTTTAGTGTTAACAAGCTGGTATAGTGTCTGGTACTCCTAAATAGGACACACAATCAGGTTGGATTTTATTGAATTGTTTGAGACTAATATTATATGAGGTACTGCAAAGTTAACGGAGTTGTTAATGTTTATTTAAGATTGAACTTCTTAAAGTAGATCGCAAGCTGTTTATAGTGTGTACTCCTAAAAATCTAATTACTGATCCGATCATATGAGTCATAAATTTGAAGAGGAAGTAAATAAAAGAATGTTTTATATAAGGCACTAAGTCCTTGGAATTTGAGTGTTTATTTACAAAGCTTAATATTTTTACATAAGGTCACGGACTGTAAGGTTTGGTAATTCTAGGTGGTAATTCTTCTATATGCCGTGTCTCCTCAGGAGGTAAGATATCATGCCTCATTCCTTTCATTTGTAGCTCTTAATAACTTTCGTCTTTTTGTTATTTCCTCTAAACCTTTATCCGCTATCTATTTACTCAGGCTCACTAGGCTATGCGTTGTTTTATTTATACAGACCTTCTTGACTTTAATATGTCCTGTGAGTATCAATTTTTTCAAGCCTCCTTTCTTCATTATGTTTGTATAAATTTTTACTGATGTTAAGTATAATTGTCCTTTTTTGTTTCCATTTTCTCTAAATCTTCGTAGTTGCTCACATTTTCGGTCCATGGTATTCTCAGCATCCTGCTGGTTACCAATCTAAAAATTATCTTATTTTACGGTGTGTAAATTTGAAGTAGGTTAACAGAAAATAATATTTTATGAGCCATTGCAGAATTCAAATCGACCTGAGTTTTCATTTACCAAATTTAATCTAATTCTAGGCTAAATAGTTTAGAAATTCCAAATGGTCATCTATGTAAATGGAAGAAGTCATACCAAATTTAATCTAATTCTAGGCTAAATAGTTTGGAAAATCCAAATGGCCATCTATGTAAATGGGAGAAGTCATACCAAATTTAATCTAATTCTAGGCTAAATAGCTTGGAAATTCCAAATGGTCATCTATGTAAATGGAAGAAGTCATACCAAATTTAATCTAATACTAGGCTAAATAGTTTGAAAATTCCAAATGGTCATCTATGTAAATGGGAGAAGTCATACCAAATTTAATCTGATACTAGGCTAAATAGTTTGGAAATTCCAAATGGTCATCTAAGTAAATGGGAGAAGTCATACCAAATTTAATCTGTTACTAGGCTAAATAGTTTAGAAATTCCAAATGGTCATCTATGTAAATGGGAGAAGTCATACCAAATTTAATCTGATACTAGGCTAAATAGTTTAGAAATTCCAAATGGTCATCTATGTAAATGGGAGAAGTCATACCAAATTTAATCTGTTACTAGGCTAAATAGTTTGGAAATTCCAAATGGTCATCTATGTAAATGGGAGAAGTCATACCAAATTTAATCTGATACTAGGCTAAATAGTTTAGAAATTCCAAATGGTCATCTATGTAAATTGGAGAAGTCATACCAAATTTAATCTGATACTAGGCTAAATAGTTTAGAAATTCCAAATGGTCATCTATGTAAATGGGAGAAGTAATACCAAATTTAATCTGATACTGGGCTAAATAGTTTAGAAAATCTAAATGGTCATCTATGTAAATGGGAGAAGTCATACCAAATTTAATCTGATACTAGGCTAAATAGTTTAGAAATTCCAAATGGTCATCTATGTAAATGGGAGAAGTCATACCAAATTTAATCTGATACTAGGCTAAATAGTTTAGAAATTCCAAATGGTCATCTATGTAAATGGGAGAAGTCATACCAAATTTAATCTGATACTAGGCTAAATAGTTTAGAAATTCCAAATGGTCATCTATGTAAATGGGAGAAGTCATACCAAATTTAATCTGATACTAGGCTAAATAGTTTAGAAATTCCAAATGGTCATCTAATGTAAATGGAGAAGTCATACCAAATTTAATCTGATACTAGGCTTTAAATAGTTTAGAAATTCTTAATGGTCATCTCTATGTAAATGGGAGAAGTCATACCAAATTTAATCTGATACTAGGCTAAATAGTTTAGAAATTCCAAATGGTCATCTATGTAAATGGGAGAAGTCTTACCAAATTTAATCTGATACTAGGCTAAATAGTTTAGAAATTCTAAATGGTCATCTATGTAAATGGGAGAAGTCATACCAAATTTAATCTGATACTAGGTTTAAAATAGTTTAGAAATTCCAAATGGTCATCTATGTAAATGGGAGAAGTCATACCAAATTTAATCTGATACTAGGCTAAATAGTTTAGAAATTCCAAATGGTCATCTATGTAAATGGGAGAAGTCATACCAAATTTAATCTGATACTAGGCTAAATAGTTTAGAAATTCCAAATGGTCATCTATGTAAATGGGAGAAGTCATACCAAATTTAATCTGATACTAGGCTAAAATAGTTTAGAAATTCCAAATGGTCATCTATGTAAATGGGAGAAATTCTAAATGGTCATACCAAATTTAATCTGATACTAGGCTAAATAGTTTAGAAATTCTAAATGGTCATCTATGTAAATGGGAGAAGTCATCTGATACCCAATTTAATCTGATACTAGGCTAAATAGTTTAGAAATTCCAAATGGTCATCTATGTAAATGGGAGAAGTCATACCAAATTTAATCTGATACTAGGTTAAATAGTTTAGAAATTCCAAATGGTCATCTATGTAAATGGGAGAAGTCATACCAAATTTAATCTGATACTAGGCTAAATAGTTTTAGAAATTCCAAATGGTCATCTATGTAAATGGGCAAGTTTAGAAATTCAAATGGTCACCAAATTTAATCTGATACTAGGCTAAATAGTTTAGAAAAATTCCAAATGGTCATCTATGTAAATGGGAGAAGTCATACCAAATTTAATCTGATACTAGGCTAAATAGTTTAGAAATTCCAAATGGTCATCTATGTAAATGGGAGAAGTCATACCAAATTTAATCTGATACTAGGCTAAATAGTTTAGAAATTCCAAATGGTCATCTATGTAAATGGGAGAAGTCATACATCTATGTAAATGGGAGAAGTCAAATTTAATCTGATACTAGGCTAAATAGTTTAGAAATTCTAAATGGTCATCTATGTAAATGGGAGAAGTCATACCAAATTTAATCTGATACTAGGCTAAATAGTTTAGAAATTTCAAATGGTCATCTATGTAAATGGGCGAAGTCATACCAAATTTAAATCTGATACTAAATGGCATAAATAGTTTAGAAATTCTAAATGGTCATCTATGTAAATGGGAGAAGTCATACCAAATTTAATCTGATACTAGGGCTAAATAGTTTAGAAATTCCAAATGGTCATCTATGTAAATGGGAATGGTTTAGAAGTCATACCAAATTTAATCTGATACTAGGCTAAATAGTTTAGAAATTCCAAATGGTCATCTATGTAAATGGGAGAAGTCATACCAAATTTAATCTGATACTAGGCTAAATAGTTTAGAAATTCCAAATGGTCATCTATGTAAATGGGAGAAGTCATACCAAATTTAATCTGATACTAGGCTAAATAGTTTGGGAGAAGTCAGAAAATTCTGATACTAAAATGGTCATCTATGTAAATGGGAGAAGTCATACCAAATTTAATCTGATACTAGGCTAAATAGTTTAGAAATTCCAAATGGTCATCTATGTAAATAGTTTAGAAATTCCAAATGGGTAAATGGGAAAGTCATACCAAATTTAATCTGATACTAGGCTAAATAGTTTAGAAATTCTAAATGGTCATCTATGTAAATGGGAGAAGTCATACCAAATTTAATCTGATACTAGGCTAAATAGTTTAGAAATTCCAAATGGTCATCTATGTAAATGGGAGAAGTCATACCAAATTTAATCTGATACTAGGCTAAATAGTTTAGAAATTCCAAATGGTCATCTATGTAAATGGGAGAAGTCATACCAAATTTAATCTGATACTAGGCTAAATAGTTTAGAAATTCCAAAATGGTCATCTATGTAAATGGGAGAAGTCATACCAAATTTAATCTGATACTAGGCTAAATAGTTTAGAAATTCCAAATGGTCATCTATGTAAATGGGCATGCAAATTTAATCTGATACTAGGCTAAGTCATACCAAATTTAATCTGATAATAGTAAATGGGAGAAGTCATACCAAATTTAATCGCTAAATAGTTTAGAAATTCTCTAAAAATGGTCATCTATATAAAATGGGAAGTCATACCAAATTTAATCTGAGACTAGGCTAAATAGTTTAGAAATTCCAAATGGTCATCTATGTAAATGGGAGAAGTCATACCAAATTTAATCTGATACTAGGCTAAATAGTTTAGAAATTCCAAATGGTCATCTATGTAAATGGGAGAAGTCATACCAAATTTAATCTGATACTAGGCTAAATAGTTTAGAAATTCCAAATGGTCATCTATGTAAATGGGTCATCTATGTCATACCAAATTTAATCTGATACTAGGCTAAATAGTTTAGAAATTCTAAATGGTCATCTATGTAAATGGGAGAAGTCATACCAAATTTAATCTGATACTAGGCTAAATAGTTTAGAAATTCCAAATGGTCATCTATGTAAATGGGAGAAGTCATACCAAATTTAATCCGATACTAGGCTAAATAGTTTAGAAATTCTAAATGGTCATCTATGTAAATGGGATATGTCATACCAAATTTAATCTGATACTAGGCTAAATAGTTTAGAAATTCCAAATGGTCATCTATGTAAATGGGAGAAGTCATACCAAATTTAATCTGATACTAGGCTAAATAGTTTAGAAATTCCAAATGGTCATCTATGTAAATGGGATAAGTCATACCAAATTTAATCTGATACTAGGCTAAATAGTTTAGAAATTCTAAATGGTCATCTATGTAAATGGGAGAAGTCATACCAAATTTAATCTGATACTAGGCTAAATAGTTTAGAAATTCCAAATGGTCATCTATGTAAATGGGAGAAGTCATACCAAATTTAATCTGATACTAGGCTAAATAGTTTAGAAATTCTAAATGGTCATCTATGTAAATGGGAGAAGTCATACCAAATTTAATCTGATACTAGGCTAAATAGTTTAGAAATTCCAAATGGTCATCTATGTAAATGGGAGAAGTCATACCAAATTTAATCTGATACTAGGCTAAATAGTTTAGAAATTCCAAATGGTCATCTATGTAAATGGGCGAAGTCATACCAAATTTAATCTGATACTAGGCTAAATAGTTTAGAAATTCTAAATGGTCATCTATGTAAATGGGAGAAGTCATACCAAATTTAATCTGATACTAGGCTAAATAGTTTAGAAATTCCAAATGGTCATCTATGTAAATGGGAGAAGTCATACCAAATTTAATCTGATACTAGGCTAAATACTTTAGAAATTCTAAATGGTCATCTATGTAAATGGGAGAAGTCATACCAAATTTAATCTGATACTAGGCTAAATAGTTTAGAAATTCCAAATGGTCATCTAATAGTTTAGAAATTTAATCTGATACTAGGCTAAATAGTTTAGAAATTCCAAATGGTCATCTATGTAAATGGGAGAAGTCATACCAAATTTAATCTGATACTAGGCTAAATAGTTTAGAAATTCCAAATGGTCATCTATGTAAATGGGAGAAGTCATACCAAATTTAATCTGATACTAGGCTAAATAGTTTAGAAATTCCAAATGGTCATCTATGTAAATGGGAGAAGTCATACCAAATTTAATCTGATACTAGGCTAAATAGTTTAGAAATTCAAATGGTCATCTAAAATGGTCATACTAAATTTAAATTCATCTATGTAAATGGGAGAAGTCATACCAAATTTAATCTGATACTAGGCTAAATAGTTTAGAAATTCCAAATGGTCATCTATGTAAATGGGAGAAGTCATACCAAATTTAATCTGATACTAGGCTAAATAGTTTAGAAATTCCAAATGGTCATCTATGTAAATGGGAGAAGTCATACCAAATTTAATCTGATACTAGGCTAAATAGTTTAGAAATTCCAAATGGTCATCTATGTAAATGGGAGAAGTCATACCAAATTTAATCTGATACTAGGCTAAATAGTTTAGAAATTCCAAATGGTCATCTATGTAAATGGGAGAAGTCATACCAAATTTAATCTGATACTAGGCTAAATAGTTTAGAAATTCCAAATGGTCATCTATGTAAATATGGGCGAAATTCCAAAAGTTAGGCGAAGTCATACCAAATTTAATCTGATACTAGGCTAAATAGTTTAGAAATTCCAAATGGTCATCTATGTAAATGGGAGAAATGGGGAGAAGTCATACCAAATTTAATCTGATACTAGGCTAAATAGTTTAGAAATTCCAAATGGTCATCTATGTAAATGGGAGAAATTCCAAATGGTCATCTATGTAAATGGAAGTCATACCAAATTTAATCTGATACTAGGCTAAATAGTTTAGAAATTCCAAATGGTCATCTATGTAAATGGGAGAAGTCATACCAAATTTAATCTGATACTAAATAAATAGTTTAAATGGGAAATTCCAAATTTAATCATCTATGTAAATGGGAGAAGTCATACCAAATTTAATCTGATACTAGGCTAAATAGTTTAGAAATTCCAAATGGTCATCTATGTAAATGGGAGAAATTTCAAATGGTCATCTATGTAAATGGGAGAAGTCATACCAAATTTAATCTGATACTAGGCTAAATAGTTTAGAAATTCTAAATGGTCATCTATGTAAATGGGAGAACTAGTCAAATATCTATGTAAATGGGAGAAGTCAAAATTTAATCTGATACTAGGCTAAATAGTTTAGAAATTCCAAATGGTCATCTATGTAAATGGGAGAAGTCATACCAAATTTAATCTGATACTAGGCTAAATAGTTTAGAAATTCTAAATGGTCATCTATGTAAATGGGAGAAATCATACCAAATTTAATCTGATACTAGGCTAAATAGTTTAGAAATTCCAAATGGTCATCTATGTAAATGGGAGAAGTCATACCAAATTTAATCTGATACTAGGCTTAAATAGTTTAAATGAAATTCCAAATGGTCATCTATGTAAATGGGAGAAGTCATACCAAATTTAATCTGATACTAGGCTAAATAGTTTAGAAATTCCAAATGGTCATCTATGTAAATGGGAGAAGTCATACCAAATTTAATCTGATACTAGGCTAAAAATTCCAAATGGTTTAGAAATTCCCAAATGGTCATCTATGTAAAATGGGAGAGAAGTCATACCAAATTTAATCTGATACTAGGCTAAATAGTTTAGAAATTAAATGGGAGAAGTCATACCAAATTTAATAAATGGTCATCTATACTAGGCTTTATGTAAATGGGAGAAGTCATACCAAATTTAATCTGATACTAGGCTAAATAGTTTAGAAATTCCAAATGGTCATCTATGTAAATGGGAGAAGTCATACCAAATTTAATCTGATACTAGGCTAAATAGTTTAGAAATTCCAAATGGTCATCTATGTAAATGGGAGAAGTCATACCAAATTTAATCTGATACTAGGCTAAATAGTTTAGAAATTCCAAAAATGGTCATTTAATCTATACTAGTAAATGGTTTAGAAATTCCAAATGGTCATCTATGTAAATGGGAGAAGTCATACCAAATTTAATCTGATACTAGGCTAAATAGTTTAGAAATTCCAAATGGTCATCTATGTAAATGGGAGAAGTCATACCAAATTTAATCTGATACTAGGCTAAATAGTTTAGAAATTCCAAATGGTCATCTATGTAAATGGGAGAAGTCATACCAAATTTAATCTGATACTAGGCTAAATAGTTTAGAAATTCCAAATGGTCATCTATGTAAATGGGAGAAGTCATACCAAATTTAATCTGATACTAGGCTAAATAGTTTAGAAATTCCAAAATGGTCATCTATGTAAATGGGAGAAATGTCATACCAAATTTAATCTGATACTAGGCTAAATAGTTTAGAAATTCATCTAAAATGGTCATCTTTATGATAAATGGTTTAGAAATTCTAAATGGTCATCTATGTAAATGGGAGAAGTCATACCAAATTTAATCTGATACTAGGCTAAATAGTTTAGAAATTCATAAAATGGGAGAAGTCATCTATGATAAATGGGAGAAATTCCAAATGGTCATCAAATTTAATTTAATCTGATACTAGGCTAAATAGTTTAGAAATTCCAAATGGTCATCTATGTAAATGGGAGAAGTCATACCAAATTTAATCTGATACTAGGCTAAATAGTTTAGAAATTCCAAATGGTCATCTATGTAAATGGGAGAAGTCATACCAAATTTAATCATACTAGGCAAATTTAATCTGATGGTCATCTATGGGGAGAAGTCATAAATAGTTTTTAGAAATTCCAAATCTATGTAAATGGGAGAAGTCATCTAAATTTAAATGATACTAGGCTAAATAGTTTAGAAATTCAAATTTAATCTTTATACTAGGCTAAATAGTTTAGAAATTCCAAATGGTCATCTATGTAAATGGGAGAAGTCATACCAAATTTAATCTGATACTAGGCTAAATAGTTTAGAAATTCTAAATGGTCATCTATGTAAATGGGAGAAGTCATACCAAATTTAATCTGATACTAGGCTAAATAGTTTAGAAATTCCAAATGGTCATCTATGTAAATGGGAGAAGTCATACCAAATTTAATCTGATACTAGTTTAGAAATTCTGGTCATCTAAAATGGGAGAAGTCATTTTAATCTGAAATTCAAATGGTCATCTATGTAAATGGGAGAAGTCATACCAAATTTAATCTGATACTAGGCTAAATAGTTTAGAAATTCATCAAATGGTCATCTATGTAAATGGGTCAGAAAGTCATACCAAATTTAATCTGATACTAGGCTAAATAGTTTAGAAATTCCAAATGGTCATACTATGTAAATAGGGGTCATCTATGAAATGGGTCATACCAAATTTAATCTGATACTAGGCTAAATAGTTTAGAAATTCCAAATGGTCATCTATGTAAATGGGAGAAGTCATACCAAATTTAATCTGATACTAGGCTAAATAGTTTAGAAATTCTAAAATGGTCATCTATGTAAATGGGAGAAGTCATACCAAATTTAATCTGATACTAGGCTAAATAGTTTAGAAATTCCAAATGGTCATCTATGTAAATGGGAGAAGTCATACCAAATTTAATCTGATACTAGGCTAAATAGTTTAGAAATTCCAAATGGTCATCTATGTAAATGGGAGAAGTCATACCAAATTTAATCTGATACTAGGCTAAATAGTTTAGAAATTCCAAATGGTCATCTATGTAAATGGGAGAAGTCATACCAAATTTAATCTGATACTAGGCTAAATAGTTTAGAAATTCCAAATGGTCATCTATGTAAATGGGCGAAGTCATACCAAATTTAATCTGATACTAGGCTAAATAGTTTAGAAATTCTAAATGGTCATCTATGTAAATGGGAGAAGTCATACCAAATTTAATCTGATACTAGGCTAAATAATAGTTTAGAAATTCCAAATTTAATCTGGTCATCTATGTAAATGGGAGAAGTCATACCAAATTTAATCTGATACTAGGCTAAATAGTTTAGAAATTCCAAATGGTCATCTATGTAAATGGGAGAAGTCATACCAAATTTAATCTGATACTAGGCTAAATAGTTTAGAAATTCCAAATGGTCATCTATGTAAATGGGTCATACCAAATTTAATCGAACTAGGCTATACCAAATTTAATCTGATACTAGGCTAAATATTTTAGAAATTCCAAATGGTCATCTATGTAAATGGGCGAAGTCATACCAAATTTAATCTGATACTAGGCTAAATAGTTTAGAAATTCTAAATGGTCATCTATGTAAATGGGAGAAGTCATACCAAATTTAATCTGATACTAGGCTAAATATTTTAGAAATTCCAAAAATGGTCATCTATGATAAATGGGTCATCTATGTAAATGTCATACCAAATTTAATCTGATACTAGGCTAAATAGTTTAGAAATTCCAAATGGTCATCTATGTAAATGGGAGAAGTCATACCAAATTTAATCTGATACTAGGCTAAATAGTTTAGAAATTCTAAATGGTCATCTCTGCAAATGGGAGAAGTCATATTCTGGATATTACCAAAAGTTAAAATAATTTTTATATAGTACTGTAGAATCAATACAGACTCTAATTTTTATCTTTTTTACATTTTTACAGTGATTTTCACTCTGAAAAAAACACAAAATTCACTCGAGGTAGAGTGTTACAGAATAAAAGGCACAGTTTATGGGGATATGTGCGGAGAATAATGCTTAACCCTAGACTTAAACAGGTTAAGAGTGTAGTAACTGGGGTAGCATCTCCTTGGTAGTCAGTTCCACAAAGCAGTGTTTCATGGGAAGAAGCTGCACGAGTGGAACTTACATCTCACAAATGGAATACGAAGGGAATGGGGGAGGGGGTTGGTTCGCTACAATTTGGATGACTTAGTGGCTCTTACTCGTGAAGGTTAGAACTGGTAAAACTAAGGAGTGTAGCTCGTCTTAACACTTTCCGTGGAAATAGCGATAGAGCAGCGAGAAGCTTGCGACGTTTCTTTTGTGGGGGAAAGGTGTTGTTGGTGGAAAATAATTAATCACCCATAAAGCCACAGAGACTGAAAAGTGAAGATCATATATGATAACAGTACATCATTTCCGTCCTGATATGGATCTTATAAGGATAGAGGATAGCAGAAGGAATAGAGAGGTACAGGAAACCTAACATTTTCCCAGCATCTTTAGCTATGTATCGTATGTACGAGTTCCACTTGATGTTTAGATTAAGCTTAAGTCAAGGAACAGGGTTTCTCTGAAAGAACTTCTGATAGGCGAACATTCCGCTCGGTGATGGCGAGACACCACTAGTTTGGTTTTCAAAGCACTCAATGTGACCAGCCAGATCTTTTCCTACTGAGCTTTTAGAGCTCGGTCAGAGAAGAGATTAGCTGCCAATCTCTGGTCATCTAGAGTTTTGGAGGAGCACACATATACTGTTGTATCATCAGCATAGATATTCATAAATGATCGGTGTATAACACTATCTATTAGAGAGAAAGAGTGAGTGTGTGTGTTAGAGAGAGAGAGAGAGAGAGGGAGAAAGAAAGAAAGAGAGAGAAAGAGAAAGAGAGAGAGAGAGTATGAGAGAGATGATGATTATGATGTTTCTTGCTACAATCGGTACATAGAATGTATGCTAGTCATTCTGAAAATATACTCAATTTATTAATTATTTTCCAGTTTATTCACATTTTTCTGCCAATATTATCGAAATACAGACAAAATAAGAGCAAATCGGAAAGAACGCTACGACAAAGGAACAAGTTAAACCATAAAATAAAAAAAAGCATGCACACAAGCAAAAAATAAACAAAAGAAAATGAAGAAGAAAAACAATCAAACAAAAGGAAAGAAAACAGTAGAAAAGAAAGGAAGAAAAAAGCAAGAAATATAGCTGCAATAAATAAAAGTAGCAATAAATCGCAAAGCAAGCTTGCAAGAAAAATAGAAAACAAAAAAAAAACCATCAAGAAAGAAAGAATGCATGAATGAAGGAAATAGGTTGTAAACAAGAACTCAAAAAAGAAAGAGAGAAAAAAAACACAGAACAATGAATAAGCAAGAAAGAAAGCAACTTGAAAACTATAAGTTGGCAAAGTTACATCAAGCAATCCCTTACTGATGCGAGAAAATTTGAACGAAGCCAAGGAAGGAAAAAAGACGAAGCACTATGTGATGAATACCGAGAAAAAAAGAAACAAAAGAGAAAAAGAACAAAGAAAGAAGCAAATAGGTAAATATATAATAGAAAATGATGCGAAAGAGGTAGATACATAAGTAGATAAGAGAGACAGAGAGATAGAGATGAACAGAATCTAATAGTTTAGGCTAGTATTAAGAACGAAAGTATTAGTCTATTTCTTGTTTTTAACCAAATGTATATTTTAGTAATAACCCCAGAGAAGAATACAATCAGACTTCAATAATTGCATGAAATAAGAATTTACATTTTTCAAGAACAATTAGTTTTGCACTACATTCAAACTCTTAAAAAATGACCTACAAGCAAATCTATTTTCTGTACATGAAATGAACTTTTCACACGTTTCCTTCAATGTAAGGTAATATTTACAGGAGAAACTAATGACGATTGAAAAGAAAAGAAGAAAGGCGAAAAGTATTTACATTGATGGAAGGTGAAAGGTTGGTTGTCCCGCAATTTAAAATCAATCAAATACAATAAAAAGCAAATAAGAATTGGTTAGTTCAATTAGTCTAATTGCTATTCTGGCCAACTTCTATCAAAGCAATCATGTTAAGAAGTGGTTGAAAAAATTTCTCCTTCATTGACATATGATGCGATCCGTAAAACATGGATTAAGTAATGGTATGTAATTTGTTCATCGAAGCATATCTAATAAACATGCTTCATTTAGTATACAGAAATATATTTGCCCAACTAATGGACATTTTCTTATAAAGGGAAATCACCTTCTCTAGTTTGTCTGACGCCAAAACTAAGAAATCAGGAAATCGAGATAGAAACTATTTATTAACGGACATGTTATCCTTATATTAATTAACTGATTTGACGATTAATGAACGCAGTAGTTATACGAAGATGTGTTTAAAATTTCTACATGTGACTTACTATCCAAAATCTGATCAAATGGTCAAACATGAAAAGTTCTTTTTCAATTTTCTTTCATGGTCGGACTTGTTTTTTAATTACTCCAAGTATTATGGGTACTATTGCAGCAATAGCTTTAATTTGACAGTAACATATATTTTTCTTGAAACTTCATGAACTTTATTCACCTGATTCTTTACTATTTTTAACCGAATAGAACGCTCAACAGCCATTCAAGATAGAGGGTTACTGAATGAGATTGTTGTAAGGGTGTAAAGGGATGAGGAGAGAGGGAGAGATGCATATTATAATGATACGTAGGATAGATATTAGTTAACCCTAGGCTTGAAGCGGTCAAGGTGGTCGAGGAACCATCGTCCCAAGTATATTCCACAAAGTATAAATTCTGAGGAAGGAGCTTTCTGAGTAAATATCCCTCCTCACCCAAACGAATATTTGAAAAGAATAAAGGGTGATTTGACGATGTGCACGTGTCATGGTGGGTCCTAGCTTTGAAGGTCTCAACTGGTGGAACAATGGAATTCCCCAGGTTTGAACATTTTCCATACTAGTAGCGATTGGGCAGCAACGTTTCAGATGTTGGAAAGGGCTTTTAGGTTGAAAAAAATTAGTTACCCACAAGGCTGCGTAATAGCTTTTGGATTTTATCAGGGCTGGACAGTACTAGGCCAGATATGGCAGCATTCTTGATTTGATCTAATTCTTGCAAAGATAAAGTATGGCAGTAGGAGTTAGGTACTTTCTGGGACGATACAAGGAACCGAAAATGTTTCAAGAACCTTTAACGATGGTACGAATATAAGAGTTCCCCTTGAGATCTGGTGTTAGCTTTAGACCCAGTAGACATTCGAGGTAAAGAGCTTCATTGAGAATACAGTTGGTCATTAAATAAATAAAAAGTGGCTTATATCTACTATAATTATATTAATACGTCACAAAATAATATGAAATGCAGAGAAATAGGGATAGGAAGACTGTACTGCGCCAATATTTTAGTCTGTCTACATTGAAATTCAGCATTAAAATTTGTGAATTAAGAGGTTGCCTGAAGCATTAATGTGAATATACGCAACAAACTCAGTCACGAGGAAAAACCCATTATAAATACGAAACACTTGTAACGGTTAGGATGTTAGTCTTGTAAGACGTTTAAAGAGCATTCATTCATAAATATTACTTATCCTTATGTGATCATCAGTAAATAAAAAACATCTGACGAAGCAAAATGATTATCATATTTCTTTAGCAATTCAATAACAAACATACCCTAGAACCAAATCAAACAAATAATATCAGCATGGTTGAAATAATTTGCAATGCGGATATTCAAACCAAAAAAATAGCAATTAGATAAATTTAACTATTTAGAAAGAATATCGACAAATGTAAGAATTTTTATACAAAACATGATTATACCAAGTCACTTCCAGAAATAAATAAAATTCTAAACAATATTATTGTTATTTCTTTAAAATGTAAAGTAACTTCTTACCTTGATTTTCTCCAGTTAATAATGAGAGAGGAAAATCTCCCCTGACAATCACTGCCGTTCGAAAGCTAAAAAGTTTCGTAGCTGATAATCACAAACTTGAATTAAAACATAAAAGATTATATTCAATTGTTTTTCTTCCTTTAGTTTTTTCTTTGTCTTTTCCTGCCAGATCCAAGTCGACTGAAAGGGGATCAATTTCGGTTAATGGTCAAAGTTTCTTTGGTGCAACGAATGACATTCTTATACTTCACATCATGTGCACGCGCAGCAGGTTTGAAATTACACAAGTTTCGTTCTCCTAGACTGGATGCCATCCAAAACCAGAGAACTCGCTCATCATTGTTATTTAATCAATAACTGTAGTAGAATCATGCCAAGGGTAGGAATATGACGTAAATGCAATAGATTCGACCAGAATATAAGCTTGGCTCACCGATTCCAGCTTCCGGCTTGATAACAGTTATGTTACTAACATATACACAACTTTAACAGTATAAATGATATTATACAGACTTTCAATCTAAATATGGACACATTTTAGTTGAGGATATTTATTAATATCGCGCTATAAAATAAAACTGAAAAGGGCTGTAAAAGAGTTCAAGTGTACTGTTGAACAAAATAAATATCTAGTATTCGAATCTAAGGTCACATACCATCACCATCTACGCCTACTCGAACACTTCCAACAGAGTTGCTTATGTATCATTCTCAACATGCCTTGGCATAACTTCATAAAAATACCGAACTCCATAAGAGAGCCAGTAACACAACCATTAAAACTTAACGCATAAAAAAGAAAAAAACAAAAGAAAAAAAAAACTATGTGACTCGAATGGAAGACTATCATCTTACTAAGACCTTCCTATTCAGCGAACTGGTCTGTAGCTGACAAAGTTTTAGAGCGTCACGAAAAAGATAGAAAACTTCTTAAAAAAGATCCTCGTCTCTTGTTGAATACTCAACCAATGGCTATGTTTGTCGACAAGAAGATATGATGGCATAAGGTCTACCAGAAAACATTTATTTCCAAATTAAACCGTTGAACAAGAGTAAAGAAGAAATTTTACCATAAAACCGGTCGCTAGACCTCTTTTTCTATAATTTTTCTACTTCTGATTCTTCACTATTTCTTCTTGTTTTGTGCTTTTATTAGCAATTTTCTTTGCCCTTCCTTCCTCTAACATTATAATTTCAAAGACTAATAATAACGCCAGACTAAATCTTTCATGCATAAAAGTATTATTTATTCACTTCTGGTCAGTTAATATGTGCGTGAGAGTGTGTGTAATTGGGGCTTTCTCTAAACCTGTGTCTTCTCGTGATGATGTGATAAAATCTCAGTCTTTTCCCTCTCGTAAGAAGCGCTTATATATCTTCCTGTGATAAAATTGTCTCATGTGTTTACATGTCGGAAGCAGCCACTGACATGCTTTAAGGGACGAATCTGCACCTGGTGGTTCTGAGGTCATCTCCTAAGTCAACATTCTGACGCACCCGTCTTCTTTGATGCTTTGGTGTAACACTGAATGCAAAGGTGATTTTGGTATCTGTTATACTGAACTCAGTACATACTGGAGCCATGGCAAATTAACTTCTCTTAGAAATAAGGTACCATATCGACATCAGATTCTATTCAGACCATTTGGTATTTTCAGAGTAGATTATATGCTACATTCCTTCCTTCCTTCCTTCCTTCCTTCCTTCCTTCCTTCCTTCCTTGCATTGTTATTCTTATTCATTTCTTTCTTTTTCTCTGATTCATATTACTTCCTTTATTTAATTGTATGTAGATCAGATAATAACCTGAAATATTTCTTGTCTTAAAGAATATTACAGCAATGTTTTCAAATATAACTTTTTACGCCTTCCAGTGCCTTCTCAAGGTATTCTTGCCTTTAAGTTGAGTATCTACAGCTACTATGATACTTTTTTCTGTAATTACTTCAAAATAGTATTACGTATATCATTCAGAGAGATAATTATTAATGTACCAATTTAATATATATTATCTTATGCATAATGTAACATTTGTATTTTCTTACTTCCTATATATATTATTTTAGTGTTTGTTGCGTCATACTGATGTATTAACATTCATGGGATAGGCGCCTAATATATTGTAGTAATCATTTTAATTCATTTTCATCGATTTCACAAGTTATCGTATGACCTTACTCTCTCGATAGCTGTTTATATCTCCCTAATATTTGTAGGTGTAGGACCATGCGTGAAAATAGACGCACCATAGCGCCATATAAATGTTCGATTAAGCTCATATCTGTCGAACAATGGCCACACAATTCGTTAGAACTCTCCAGTATGTTTTTCAAACAAATGTTAGGGACCCTGAGCTCGTGGATATGGTACATTATCCTGCTGGAGTAAACCTGTATAGATGCCACTGGTCAATGACATATTTGGGTAGACCAGACAACACGAGCCATGACCTATGCACGCTGCATATTGACAGTCAGCCCACCAGGGTCGAATTAGCCACGTCACGAGGCCAGGTGAGGTACTGTGTCCGGTATTCTGGTAGGTTTTCCCCTCATGGAAACAAAAGAACGCTGAACTGACCCGCGGAATATGCGTATGATACCTCTTGCATTGAATATATATATATATATATATATATATATATATATATATATATATATATATATATATATATATATATATTACAGCAAAAAAAATAAAATTACCTCAACACAGAGTCTATTTCAAGCCGTTATGCGCGGTTATCATCAGTCTCTAAGTGCCTATCTCGGAACATTGTTTTAAATTTACTTTCAATGTCAGTCCTCCTCTGGTAGACGCCTTGTTAAAGAGAATGGGTTTGTGTTAGAGATTGGTGGGGGCGTAAAGCATCTTATTCCTGGTGAAGCGGTCTGGGTTTGGGCTTTTGTATGGCCAGAACCTTTGTTGTTTGTAGTTTAATATCCGTTCCTACTATATTAGTTTTTACTATTGGGCGTTTCTTATACAGGCCCCGAACGTGTTTTTCTCGGATTCACGGTAAATAGTTTTTATACTACAGGTGTCCAATATTAATAATAAATGATGGGGGATTTAAACTTAAACCCGTTAAGATTAATGTAAATTAGTTGAATTATAGATATATATATTGTGGGTAATACCAGACCACCCAAGGGAATAAATCATGCTGTCCAACACATATATGCCTACATATCTTCATGCATACATATATGTACATATACATACATATGCCACTATGTGCACACATATACCCCCACATATATACACAAATATTCTTAGGTAATTTTGAATCTGTTCCTATGTCTACATTTCATTATTAGTTCTCTCCATTGATATAATAGTTTGCATTGATCTTTATATTTTATTATCCTGATTTTTTTTCCTTCTATATATATCTCTAAAACTATTGTGGATGTTCACGAAACCTACAATTGTCCAATTTATTTGAGGATTCAGAATTTTGGATTGGTGAATGAGTGTCTCTGTGTATTGATTCACTTTTTAAATTCTCCTGCAGAAATGCTGATGTAAATATTATGGTTTGTCATATTTTCTTTAGGGGTAATGGTTGCCTGGTATACTACCCTAGTAGATCTGCATTTGCAGTTTTCCTCATTTCTACAATTACAGGTGTTTCCATGTTAGATTTAGTTCCCCCCATACAATTTACTTGAAATGTAATTGTTATGGGAATTAATAATTTGGTACATATTATCAGAGCAGAAGTAGCTAATTTTGATTGACTTCCTGCTGAATATCTTATTTAGAGGATTTTTTTGTTGAAGGGGTCAGTAATTAAATTTATGAAGTACTGGATAGATAGATAGAGAGAGAGAGAGAGAGAGAGAGAGAGTGAGAGAGAGAGAGTGAGAGAGAGAGAGAGAGTGAGAGAGAGAGATTGTTATATAATGGCAATTGTTTAAAACAGCCTACACGTAATACAATGGGTTCTATAAACAGTAGTTGCTCAAATATATTGCAGCGTATTCCTGAACAAAAACTCATATATATAAACTAATAACTTTATTATTTTTATCACATGCGTAATAATTTAGACTGAATGGTAACTTTGATGTATTTTTAAGTAAATCCTACCCAGGATATCATAAGTTACGTAAAAAGCAGGCTATAAAAATCCTAACATCATTAACAATTTTGCTTAATCGAGCGTCATTCAATAAAACGCTTATCTACTTCTCTTCTAGAAAATGGCTCAGATCTTGTCAGCTGAGAGCAGCTATTGAAATTCTGACCTTCATTGTGATGAACAAGTGAAGTATATTTACGCAGTGTTTTATGCTCTTTCCTGCTGTTGTCAGCGATCATACTTGACCCCCTGCTCGTTTTCTGGTACGGAACTCTCTCGTAACAAAAAGAATATATATATATATATATATATATATATATATATGAAATAAGAAAAAGAAAGAAAATGAGGTAACAAATAAAAAGAGAAAAAGTGAAGAAGAAACAGACAAATAATTTGAAACATAGCAGAGTAAGTCATCATTGCTTTTATTGTTCAGCTTTGTATACCACCCGATGATAACGCCGCCCTGTAAAAGAAAAAAAACTGAGGAGGATGGGGAATATTGTGCATTGCAATACTTAGCACCCTGGGTGCAAAAAACACGGCAAAACATGCATTCATGGTACTATCTTATCTTCATTTGTAGAGTCTCGGCAGCTTGACGCCTGTAACAGAAACTATATATTCCATCGAAAAGACGTATTTTCTGCGCATATATGAATACCCATATCTAACACATGCTTACATTCAATGCGTGTTTGCTCAAATATTCAACAACAACAATAATATATATATATATATATATATATATATATATATATATATATATGTGTGTGTGTGTGTGTGTGTGTGTGTAAGCCTGTATGTGCATATATATATATATATATATATATATAGTATTCAATATATATACATATGTATATCATAAATGTATATATAAAGATAGTTATACAATGTATATATATATATATATATATATATATATATATATATATATATATATATATAAAAAAATATGTATATCTATATTTATATACATACTTGTATATCATAAAACCGTTTACTATATACAGCCGATAAGTTATCTCTGTTGAAATCTCTGTTGTATCTTTAGAGTTAATATATATGAAGTTGAACATCTGAGTTAATCCGCACTCTGAGGATCGAAAACGTAACTCAAGCTAATTCTTTAGTCTTGCACCGTTCTGGAGACTAAATAAATATTCTACAACAGCAATAGAACAGCAATATACAAGAGTAGCAGCATGACCCGGCGTTGCCCGTGCTTGATTCAAAAATCGTACGACTCATACACCAATCGCTATCACTTGACTTGAAATATTTTTGCCCTTCCTTGCCTTTAAAGGAGTGCCCTTTGCCGGGCTGATGTTGCTACATGCCTTACTTCTTGCCTATCTCACACTGTGAATTTTTTCTGAGCTCTATACTAAACATTAAATCTGTTACAAAAAAAGAACTAAGCAAAATGAACACAAAACGCTTTAAAAAAGGACTCGTAACTGGAAAAACCGAATGAAAAAAGAATGTTAACAACAAATACTTTTTCACACCCAACCCAGTTCTGCGGAATCAGAATCAACGTTGAGTTTAAGCAAGTGAATGAGCCAAATGGAGTAAAGTGCCATGCAGATTTAAATTTTTCCCACTTGTGACGAAGGTAGCTATCGATTTTTTTGCATGCTAGCATGCTAGTTAACATTCGTGTCAGTCAGCTGTTGGCTCTCACGCTGGCCAATAGAATCTTCCTGCCTATTCGTGGCAGCCAGCTATAGGCTCTCACTTTGGCCAGTAGAAAATGGCCGCAAACTACATGAAAACTGCCGTAAAAGCATGAAAAATTATTATTTCCACTATCGATGGGAGTTGGGAAATGCAAAGTCGGTCTTGGCCTTTCCGCTAACTTGGAGCATGTGCATGTAACTTTTGGTGCAAATCCGTCGAAAATTGCGGCCGTACATTTGTTACACACACATCCTGTGTTTTATAGATAGAGATGAATAATATGTTTATATTACACGCGCGTCCGCGCGCGCACACACACACATACACAGAGAGAGTAAGACACAAACAAACAAACGCAGAGTGTCGGTACCATTCCGAATAACCCAAGTGTTGATAGCTGATCTTATAAAATACATATAGACTATTGTTAACTGGGACAAGAAATGGCATGTTAATTTTAACGCCTCCAAAACGAAACTTCTATCTTTTAATCGTCTTAGATCATCTTTTTGCTTTTCGACATCTTCGCTGGTGTTAACATCCAGGAGAGTGAATTCTAGTGCTAATATTATTCTTTGACATGAAGTGGAAAAGATTATATTGAATCCTTTGTTTGGTCTAATGCTGGAAAAACTGCTTCATTAAGTACTGCTAGACTATTTTCTCTACAGAATATATCTAACATATTTATAGTTTTAATATTCGTTCATGCATTGAATATTGCTGTTATATCGGGGCTGGTACTTCTATTATGTATTCTTGATAAAATCCAAAGAAGAATCTAAAATGTTATTGGTCCTGTTCTCTAGCATCTCAGTTTCAGTTATTTTTCAATCGCCGTAAATTAGCTTCCCTATGGCTTTTCTGTAAATATTTTCATGGTAATTGTTTCGATGAGCTCTCTTCTTTGGTAGCCCGTTTTTACGAATTTACGCACAATACTAGTTTTTACATTTGAAATGACTAGATTTAACCGTAACTTCTATGCCAACCGTTCCTTCTCTTACACCATTTCTTAGCCTCTTGTTTTCTAATCAAATTTGACCTCCAAAAATTTGAATGCAATGTTAATTTTCTGCTTTCTTAATTCCTATTTTTCTTCTTAATGTTTTTTCTTTTTCTCATATTCTTTCACCCTAAGTAATCCCTTGTGTCTTAGTGGCTTTATTGCCTTACTTCGGGTGAAATTAAAATAATTTATCACCCACAAGGCCGCGTAGACACTTTTGGCAATTGAAGACTGGGAAGCTCGAATCTAGATATGGTAGTAGTTGTCCATTTTAGTTCGATCTGGAACTTGTAAAGATAGAGCGTAACAAAAGGAATCAGATACTTACTGGAGTGGTACAAGGAACAAACTATTTTACCAACATATTTAGCGGTTGAATGCATATAACCTACACGCAAGCAGGTAGTGGCCCGCTGGCGAGCCTCCGATGGCAACGCCAGCGGTCTTCTGCTGGCAGCCACCGGCGTGCCGCTGGTGGGCCTCTAGCGCTCCGCCAGTGGTAACATTATCGAGAGGAACACGTCAGCGTTCCGAAAGCGGGCCACCAGAGATAATGATTGGTGGCTTGCGTGTAGGGCATTAGTTTCACTCGAGTTCTGAATGAGAGATAAAAAAGTTGATGACCGTGTTAAGGCACAGTATAATGGAATATTGAACGAAAAAGTGAGAAAGAAATTCAATCAAGCAAAATATGAATGGCTTAACGAAAAGTGTACATAGATAGAAACACTGCAGAATATATACGTAGCAGTTATGTATAAAAAAGGTAAAATAAATAATTGAAAAGCAGACATGCTTCTTGGTAGGCGCATAAAATTTAAACAGAAAACGATTCCTATTCAGAAAGACGATGAAAGTCCATGACACAAAAGAATTTAGTCAATCGATTAAGAATTATTTTAACAATAAATTAAATCAATTAAAATATTACTTATATGTTATTAAGAAATACATTTATCTGAAATGTTTTCAAGAAAACTAAATAACATAAACTAACTAGTGCTTCTAATACTATTTTTTTAGTCGGGATGATTAAATAAAACAAAAGTAAAAAATAAAGCAAAAAACATCTGTTCATTTAAATTTAAATAAAAATCATATTAATGATATAATTTTGAAAATTAGTTATTAAAAATATTAAAAGATTTTACTTATTTTACTTGAATTTTCCTGTGACTTTTTTCCGATTTAGGAACCAATCCATTCTTTTGATCATACGCAGAAACCAAAGTTGTAATTTTTCTTACTTCATATTTTAAATATCGGAGGATAATGCTATATTGTAATTTTTGTTTCGTGATAGGATGTGAAGCTGGTGCAATGGATAGCAGCTCTGAATGAGAACTCAGAGAGCCAAGTTCAAATTCTAATTGAGTTCTTACGTTTCCTTACGTGCAATTAGCTAAGACTTCTATCGCGAAAAAGAAGTCCTATTCTCGAAAGTTTGTTAATGTATTACTCACCTGCAATAAACGAATGATTCTCGCGATTCAAAATATGTTTCGGTTTTAAATAACCCACAAAGGGGTTGATAAGCCATAAAAATAGGAATCAATTGTTACATGATAGTCATTCTGATTGTAGTTGATGTTTTTAGCTCTGGCTATCCGATGGGCACGCGGAATTAGAACAATTTACCCATGTAGACTAAATAATGGTTTCGAAATTCGAAATTCCAACCTGAAGAACATTGGAGTGTACAAAGGCCGAAACGTCGTGAATATGTCAATAAAGACGAGGAAAAAATTCCGAATGATACAACACCTCATCTCAGAAATATAAACATATTAGTTCAGAATTGTTTACTGTCATTCAAGGAAAGATTTGTTCACATTAAAGATATATTTATATTTCAAGAAGTTTGAAGCGTTTGTAAATAGATTTTCATTGCAATATATAGATGCTTTGCAGCATAAATACCCCAAAATATTTGATTACAAATCCTTAGGTAATGAGCTCAGATATTTGCATAACAATAATTTTAAAAAGACCAAAGCAAGCAATGATTTTTAAATTTATTTCATAAAGCAATCAATGATTTTTAAATTTATTTCATAAACTGGGTTGATTTTCTGCTGTGTCTGAAATTATTAATCATGTTGATTTAGGATGAAAAAAAGAATTACAGGACAAAATATTAACTGAATTTGATATAAAACAAAAGAGCTCGGAATTCATATCTTAATGAATTAAGATTTATTTCATATAAAAATTAATGAATATTTGCTTTTTAGTGCAGTGTCCGTTCTCTGTAAATATATTGCTGATTTTACCATGAAAGTCTTTCAGCTGGTTTTATGATAGAAATGCATTGAAAATTAAAGCAGAAAGTAATGTCCTAATTTCTAATGGTCCAGACTATACTAAGTAATTAAACTTATTATAGTCCTCTGTATTTTTATCTGTTAAACAAGTGTAAATAAACTATAAACTATACAAGATAGCCACCATATTCAAAATATAAAAACATTCACTGAAAATCATTTGCCTAAAAATATCTTCTATTTAAGTGAAATATAAGAGAGCAGATTTTAAAAATTCGTTCGTTTATCTATCTATCTATCTATCTATCTATCTATCTATCTATCTATCTATCTATCTATCTATCTATCTATCTATCTATCTATCTAAAATTCTATTTATTTATGCTGTAAATGTCCTTTAAGGTAACTCCTATTAAAACCAACAGTCATTTTGTATGAGTATTGCTTCAATGATCATAATTCTTCAAGATCAAGGCAATACTCACACAACAAAATCAACCACCCATAAATAAAAACAATTATAACTTAAGAGCCCGCATCTTTAAATGAATATATAAAAAACAAAAGTCAAAACACCTATCACACCACGCTTATGCCAACGCTATTTGCTGTCGTCACAGCACTCATTAGTTCTACGACTTTAGATCCTAAAATGCCCACACCGCGTTTCTATCACATACAGCTAACAACTTATTTTAAAAAATAGCGTTATTACACCATTTCAAAATTTTACTAAACTCATCAACTGCCTCTATCTGCCCTGTTGATGACTTAAAAAGTTGAAAACTTCGATCATATTTCATGCACATTTCTTCCGAAATGAACTTCGGGCAATTTCTGAACTTACTTAATTGTATGACAGGGATTATTCGTAACATGGAAAAGTCGACCATTAAAATAATCGACACAATATATATATATATATATATATATATATATATATATATATATATATATATATATATACAAAGAAGTGATGAATTTTATTTACTAATCCGAAAGATTTTATTGCTTAAACGGTATTACAGTATATTTATTATCGTCTTCTACAGGCCAGAATATTCAAGAAATCCTCTTAAAGAAAAATATGCACTCTCCGGCAGAACACATATTTTTCTGTAATTAAACCATGGGAAGTTGTTTGTACCGAGAATTTTCAGCTCCTCCTAATATATATATATATATATATTTATTAAAGACATTTTTATTTATGTTTAACGTTGTTATTTTATAGATACAAGTATTTAAGCAAATGCTCTGTTTATGATAAACAGTATTAAATACTTGTATCTATAAAATAACAACGTTAAACATAAATAAAAAATCTTTAATAAATAAATTGTCGGACCTCGTCCATTTCTTAACATAACTATATATATATATATATATATATATATATATATATATATATATATATATATATATATATAAAGAGATTTATGTCTTTTTTACGAAAGATAGTATAATAAATATTATTGCATAATTATATATTAATCACAGCATTCCTATGATTATAACTCATACATAAAGATGTATGTTTTGTCTATATATGATTATGGTTATATAATTTAGACCCATGTCTATATATTGGTATCTTATACGTCAGCTGTTGAGTCCAACATGTATACTTGTATTCTTATGTCTTATTCGTAGCTTAGAAGTGTGTGTATGTGTGGGCGTGCATGCTTGCATGCGTATGTGATAATATGTGTGTACGTGTGTGTCTATGTCTGTGTCTGTGTGTGTTCGCGCCCATGGATTTTTCTCCCTAATGTGTCATCAAAAGCTATTCTGGTTAACCGAAATATAAAAATAAATCATACAATGAATGCGAACAATGTACCAACATAATACTTTCAGCTTTTGCAGGGTCTGTCGGTGCCAACCACTTGGGAAATGCTAAGTAGAGAAGCACATTGTTACAGAGACCATTAACAATGGCGAATGGCGTCAACAGATAATTAACTCATAACAGCAAAATATCGACGAAATAACAAGCACAGCAATTTTATAACAAATTTTATGACTCAATAATTATAGTAAGAAATTAACTGCTGACATATGCAGCTTGTTTAATACACATTTACAGAAAAAAGTAAAAACCATTTTACTGACTAAGCAATGCAGTTAACGAAAACAATCCAAAAACGTACTTTACTTAATAAATATTTGATTTAAAAATGTGATTGTTATCTATCTATCTATCTATCTATCTATCTATCTATCTATGATTGAAAAAGGAACATGTAGGATAATTTTTTATTTATTTAGTTTCATCAGAAATTTTGAATTGGAATAATATAGTTATATTAGTTTTTTCATTCTATGAATTTGTTTGATTGGTTGTGTTTTGACAGTTGTATATTGGCGTTAATTTAAAATTTTTTTTGTTGCTTCAGTTGCTTATGTGGAATGTGGCTTATATAACATTTTGTGTCTGTGTGTATATTTAATTTGTGAAATATTAGCTTAGCCTAGGTATGCATTAAATTTAGATATCATATGAAAATATTTTTAAGCCAATATTAGGCCAAATAATATTTAAATCTATCTATATATCTATCTATCTATTTTGTCATCGTGTTGTTATCAAGTACATATAGAAAAAGGGGTTAGCTTCCAAGGACAGTCATGCTGACATGGTTGCGATTGACTATATATCAAATAGCCAATGCTATTAGCATCCTTCACGAGAGATTTGAGAATATTTTGCCCAATGAACTTGGTATCAGTTCAGTGGGTACCAAGTCTTCTGACACCTGATCAAAAGCGTTCCAGTTCGCTTGCATCACGGGAAAATCCAAGATTGAGACAGAACCAGCTGATTTTCATGAACGTTTCTTAACCCAGGTGTTGTGTTTGAGTTAGGGACAATACATGTAGTAGAAACACCTCTCCTCATCTGCTTCAAAAAAGGCCAAGATAGTGTCATATGCAGGGAATGTGATGGTCTCAAGTTTATATTTAAAAGGGTTACACCGTCAATGGAGAGCATTTCCAGACGGTTACAAAAGGCTATCAAGATCAAATGCCAAGTAAAACGAAATTGGTATTGTTTCATCAGCACCCAAGTCCTTGGTTTCAATGGTTGCTGCACGTAACTGTGACTTTGAACTGATTGATCACCCTCCCTATTCTCCTGATTTGACTATCATTTGTTCCGCAACATAAAAAAACACTTGGCTGGGAACTAATATCTCAGTGATAATGACGACATATCTACTATTGATGACTTTTTTTGACCAAGATGAACAGTCAGATATCAGTTTATCTGAAAAAAAAATGCAAAGTTGAAATTAATATTTCACAGCTCTAGCATAATTGCTTCATAGCCAATCTATGAACACTGGATGAAGACATTAAATGAATTGCAATAAAGTGACGATTCCTTGTTAAAGAACTTGGAAGACCTGCTGCACTTTCATGATATAGGTAGGTTTTTAAAGTTGCTGAAAATGAGAAATCATATTGATTTTCAGTTTACCTTACCTGATAATGATAATATTGAAAACTTGAATACCGTTTTCATATCTACAGGGCTGATAAATTTCAATCTGTTTTTATCTATCTATCTATCTATCTATCTATCTATCTATCTATCTATCTATCTATCTATCTATAGATAGCACACACAAACATAACTGTATATGCCTAAATGTATATATTTCAGCCCCGAAAGCATTCCTGACCCAATGGTTATCATCTAATGAATCCTTTTTCAGAAACTGTACTGCTGATTTCTGTGCTGTATTTTATGGATTTATTTTTTATTTAATTCCAGTACAATTATTTATTCCCGGTGTCAGCGCGTATGTGTATTTGTTTAAGCTAACGTAACTATCTAAAAAATACTTATGAATGAAAGATAATCCACATACCCACCCCCTATTGATTTGATTCTTTCCTTCATATTCCCAAATCAACCTATTTTGGGTTATTATTTGTTTGTAACGAAAATCAAATAATAATAATAATGTATACGCGGCCACCCATACCGTTCTCTCCCTCTCCGTTCCACAAATCAAGTTTTGACATTGTTATCTTCATCGATCTTAAATCAGACGCCTTTCTATCGCAGCAAAGAGTCAAAATCAGCCATCTGTCTATTGCCCAGTGACCAAAGGCGAATTTAGTTTCAGGCAACCCGCTGTTTTGTTATGCTACGTCATATAAGAACAGCCAATCTAAAATTAAATCGGACTGTCCGAATTATTCTCTGGGAACAAAATATATGTGAACTCTGACTGCATATATTATTATTTTTTCTTTTTGTCCTTGTGGCGCTACCTGTCTGCCACCCCTCATTCCATAACAATCTATAATTAAATCACCCTCAACATAGTTCGCATGGCGACAGCGTCTCGGAGTTTTGTTTGGTGAAAACAACTGGGTACTTGATTATTTGAAGATTTTGACCTGGTGACATAACACGACACCATATAATAAATTTTTGTTTCGTATATGAGAAATTTTGATAGAAGTTCAAAATCCGAAAAATTTAAGCATTGCGTGCACACACGCACGCATGCACGCGCATGCACGCATATACGCACACCTACGCACACATATACACCATCATACGCCTTCACATGGGTATATATATATTGTTAGTGCATGTATAAGTTTACGTTTGTTAAGAGAATATTTTGAATTACTGCATCGCAAATAAATTAGTATTTCCAGCTTTATGATCAAACCTAACTAGTCGGCCTCTTAATCCCAACACAATAAATACAACGGAAACAACGATTTCATATTCTAAAGATAAACAAATCAAAAATTGATAAATATACACTTCCTTAAACACTCTGTTCGGATATGAAAAAAACAGTTTCGTACTGTACATGTTGGCGAAGGCACCCAGTAAGGATCGATATCACTATCAATCTAAGACATTTAAACATGGTCGGACGATTGTCCGTAGAACAACTGTGATCAATATCAACAAAATCGAATAAAGATCATATAACTTTAAAAAAAGATCCATAATATATTGATTTCTAGATACTAAGTTTATCTTGAAATCAATTTTAGTGAATTCGTTCTTTACTGGACGTTTCTACACGTGTCACTCATCAATATTGACTCAGTTCAAAGAATACTCGATCCACATTAAAATTAATAAAGTGAAGTTAGGTTATACAACGAGTGCATGGACAGATAAGTTAGTTATAGGAGAGTGGTACGCCTAAGTTTTCAGACGCTGATTTTCTTCTTCATCAATATCATCATCCAGCAAATATCCGTGATTAAAAGCTATAAAATTATTGAAATAACCTGCTTGACATGAAATCGTCATTATAGTGTAGTTGGTATTTCATTTAATTATAGTAAAATTTATATTCAAAGATGACTATGTTTTTACTATAAAGTAGTAAAAACTGTTCCTGATTGATTGCTTTTGTTTAGCGAAGACCAATTACCAAACAAATACTGAGGGTAAATGAATATAGATTGTCCAGAAATTTATCGAATACAAAATATTTAACGAAATTAAAGGGAAATACGATAAAGCCTTAAATAAAGACAAACACAAGGCTATATTGAATTTTAGAGACGTTGAATAACAAGCGATGACTAGGAAAATAAATCAAAATAGTAAAATAAAAAGAAGTTTAATTTGTTTTAACTCTCTCTTTAACCTGAAAGTGGAAACAAAAATTGGTAAGATTTTTCGAATTATTAATGAGACACATTTTAAATGTAAGTATCTTGAATTATAAAAATGGTATAGTGTACCAAATATATTTATTCAGTCAGTCAGTTATGTGCCATACGTGATACACGCTTAGGCGACCATGTATCTTTCGATACATGACTGACGGGACAGATATTTTTCCCGCAGTAGGTTGCCATTTCTTTCTGCGGTAAACCGGTTGCCATCCAAGGTTACAGAACCCGGTCTGTCCTGCTATTTAGCCGTAGCTTGGTGGAGAAGAAGAGGATTCTTACCTTTCCCAAGGGGATTAGCACGTAAGTGAATGTAGTGGATTTGACTGGAATATATATTTATATATGGAATATATATTTATTACATGATTGATATATAAGAGTTCAAAATATTATGTAAGATTTCAATATTACATCCCTGAGTTGGTCACCACTACGAAGAGAACATACACAAGCTCACTCTCTCATTTCAAACACAGTCCCGCGCTCAGCATATATGGCTGAGATCTATGAATGCTTAGTTTTAGTTCCACAGCTGTATGGGAAAGCACACGTAGGGAGATCGCAGCTATTCCAGTTGATATGCTAAGCCACACTGTATTTGAAATGAGAGAGCGATCGCGCGCAAGGTCTCTTCGTTGTGGTGACCATCTTAGGGATGTAATACTCAAATCTTAGATAATATATTGAACTCTTATTCTTGTTATAACAGTTACATAATAAATATATTTGGTACTCTATGTCATTTTTATAATTGCACTTGCATTTAAAATGTGTCCCATCTTTACGGGTCACCCTGTATATGTATGGATAAATCATCAGTTGAATATTATAGATGTTTTCTAAATATTTATGGAAATATAGATGCATCTTATACGCTGGGGTGTATTACACAGTGATATATCCTAGATGGTGGGGATTACGGTCTTTATAAACATTTATGAATTAAAATAAATATTTTTAATTACCTGTGTGTCATACAACATTGGCAGTTTTAGGGTTACGACAAATCTTTTCAAAATTCGCATTAAACATTCAACTGCTGTTAAAAAGTGTAAATTACCCATAAAACACCAATGCCTTTCTATGATACATGTTCAGAAAGTTTAGCACAACATGTTTTGAAATGTCTAAAAGGGAGTAAAGTATACTGTTGCTTTCCCTCTTCATTTTGCTCATTTAAAAAAAAAGACTGGATCTGACACGATAAGTTTTACTCTTGTTACAAGGAAAATAAATAAATTTACTTAATGAGGAAATAATATTTCATCATGTTGGCTGAACTACTTACATTCTCTATTCCAATCTACTTAATAGGTCGAATTACGCAAAAAATTGAACATGGGTTTAGTCACGTTGCTTTGCACTTGAATAGAGATGCTTCCATAATTTTAGCATAATAATTTATACTAAGAATAACACACACACACACACACACACACACACACACACACACACACACACACACACACACACACACAGGCATACCGACACATTAATTTGTATATATACATACATACATATATATAAATATGTGTTATTTTATAAATAAATAAATAAATAAAACTAAGTAACATAAAATAAAGTATAAATGTATAATGTATATAATTCATGTTACATCATTTAAAGACAAAAAAAGCCATCCAAGGTTACAAAAAAAAATCTAAAATATCTAAAAATCTGGAATTGGAACACACATACACACACACACACACATATATATATATATATATATATATATATAACAAATATATATATATATATATATATATATATATATATATATAACAAATATATATATATATAACAAATATATATATATATATATGTATATATATATATATAAGCTTACTTGAAGAGTCAATGTGGGTATCGCACTAGTAGAGGCACACTGGACAACCTTACAGTTCGACAACTCGTAGAAAATTACATTGAACAATGTGTCCCACTCTACCAAATCTTCGTTGACCTAAGGCGGTTGACACTGTGAATATGAATACCTTGTTGACAATTCTAAGAAAACTAGGTTACCCACCTGAATTTGTCAGGCAGTTTAAAGAGTTGCACAGCATCATGAAAGTCCGGTTGACATTCTGAACCAATTTCTGTTGAGAATGTAATGCAATATACCTACACCTACTTTATTTTCCATCTTTTTTGCAGTGATGATCATGCCTTTAGAAATTGTAGCATTGGTGTTTATTTGCGCTTCCGAATTACCGGGAAAGTGTTTGTTCTGCGACAATTTAGTACTTCCACAAAGGTATTTCAGTAATTTATTCGTGAGCTTCTTTATGATGATGATACCAACATCAAGGCTCATACCGAAGAAGATATGTAAACCACCATGAATCTTTTTGTGGATTCATGTAAGTCTTTTGGACTTATTATCAGTTTGAGGAAAACCAAGGAAATGTTCACACCACTTCCGTATCAACCGTATCGTGAACCAAAAATACGTGTGGATAGTAGGAGCCTGGAGGCGATGCATACCTTGGAATCACACTCTTAATGCTGAAATACTTCACCGCACTGAGAAAGCTACTAAATCTTTTGCATACTTGGAGAAGCGGGTGTGGTCTGACAGAAACACAACAATTAACATCAAGGTAAAGGTTCATAAGTCATTGACTGCCCTTTTGTACTCTTCAGAAACATTGACAACATACAGACGTCATATTACCACGCTTGAAAGAGTACACCAAAAATTTCTCAGAAGAATCATGAATATTTCATGGCAGTCTTTTGTACCTGACATACAAATTCTGGAGAAAAAGCTAATATCCCCTGCATTGAGAAACTAATCATTCTCAATCAAATGAGCTGGACAGGTCACTTGGTACGAATGGATGACTCAAGGTTGCCTAAGCGTGCCTATTATGGTAAACTATCTGCAGGTAAGCATCCCAGACACAAACCTAGAAAGTGCTTGAAAGATTGCATGAAAACCAATCTCAAAGCTCATGGGATATCAGTTGAGATGTGTGAACTGGAGGCTGAATGCTGACTTTCATGGAGAATGACAGTTCGTCAAGGTGATAACTAGTTCGAAAAGGACAAGGTGGAACATGCAAAGGTTAAGTGCAATCTTTGTAAAGGTAATCTTGAAGCACTACCTTCCACCGTAATCTTACAATATGTATGTAGTTTATGTGGCAATTTTGCTCTTTCAAAGGCAGGTCTTCAAAGTCACCTTTGGTCTCATCAGGTTCGATCCATTGAAAGAAGCCTGCAATCAATCCTTTTGTACACTCTGCCAGAAAGTATGCAAGGTAAGCTTCTTGATTAACAAGACACATGAAAATTCATGTTCATGTCATGCCTGTTGAGCTTGGGGATCTCCCTTTCAGGTGCAACATTTGTGCAAAAGCTTGTAAAAGTAAGGCTGGTTTAAAAAGTAGTCTGTGCTCTCATGACCAGTGAATCTGAAAGTTATATGACAAAGAAAAGCAAAGAAATTTGTTATGGAGATGGTGGTCTTTTGTCAAGAAGTGACAATCACCATATATATTTATATATATATATATATATGTGTGTGTGTGTGTGTTATTTTATATGTAAATATAAAATTAAAACTAAGTAACATAAAATATAGTGTAAATGTATAATGTATATAATTCATATTACAGAGAAATATATACAGAGAGAAAAATATTAAAAGCCAAAAAGCCATATATCTATCTATATAAAAATCTGGAATTGGAACATACTTTTTTTTAATCGATTCACCCCAATCAAGGCGGGAAGCCACTGATACGCAAGGGGTTACAGAAGATTTGGAGAGAGAGCAGATATGAATGATAGACGAAAGGATGAGGAGAAGGATAGTAGATAGAAGGGAGTTCCACAAGCGAGAGGTGCGAGATATGAAGCTATTAGATTAGAAGAGACGGCTACATTTAACAGTTTCAACAGTGAAAGGGTGAGAGCGGGATGCCAGCCTCGTAGGGCGCTTGAATTCGCGAAGTCTGGGAATTAGCGAAAGCAACACATCGGAGCAATTACCATGAAAGTATTTTTAAAAAAGACAGAGAGAGGCGACGGCATGTCTGTGTGAGAGAGCGACTGCAGACGAGATGCCAGATCAGGGCCAATTACATTACATATCCGTCTCTGGATCTTACACACATACATACATACATACATACATACATACATACATACACACACACACACACATATATATATATATATATATATATATATATATATAACAAAATTATTCACACCAAACAGCTGTTTCTAAGGCAAACAGTTTTTGTAACTACAGTGCTCGACATAAAAAAAATAAAGGATTGATAATGCTAAACAAAAATTAAATGTTCACTTGTTTCGTCCCTGCTTTGAGTTTTACGGAAATCACATTTACTCTTCAGGAGACAATTCTTGATTAGAAAACGATAAGTGAGCATTTAATGTTATTTATATTTATTCTATATAAATTCGTACACACGAATCTTCACTTTAAATATTATATATTTATAAAACTCTTCAGATGGTTAGAGGCAGATTTTCAGCGCCGTATCTTGTACAACTAAATATTTGCAATTTATCATTTTTCAGCCAGTTAACTGAATCAGATGTGGAGTATGCGAGACGATACTCAAAGATGTCCGTGCAAAATCTCTTAGTAACTTCATCGTCTTGTTTCCTTGGTTAAACTTTATGCATATTTTGCTCAATGTTGTTTAAATAGGTTTAAATCTCAGAATTCAAGTGTCTGCATTATTTACTTGCTTGAAACTTTCTGAAGAAAGCAGGGCGACGATAACGTATAGTGCAAAGATGAACCAGTGAATGCTTGCTGCTAAATAAGAATGTCAATGAGCGAATTCTTAGAAATACCCAAGGTGAAGACTTAAAGACCTAGTAAAGAACACCAGTGTTAATGTAAAATGGTATTTGAGTGTGAGATTAAGTTGGTCTAAGAGGTATAAACTGTGAAATGCAGAAATTTGGAATTAAGCTGCAATAAACTAGGATGGAGCTTTTTTTCTTAATAAAAAGAATTTCTCGGAAGACATCTGGGAAAGTGAAATGAGCCATATTACATGACGAAAAATCTGATGTTTTGAGGATACGTAAGAAGATAAACTAAGGAACTTGGTTAAAAGGTGGTAGCATGAATAGTGATAAATATATACATTTGTTAAAGGATCATTTAATGCCCAACTTGTATGAAGGCTAGATTAGTCAGCATGATATAACTCCATTTCAAATATCACCTGCAATTTGATAGATTTTGACTAAAGTAAGTCATTCATTGGTCAGTTAAGAGTATCAACTTAACGCCGAGAAAATTGGTACAGAAGTAAACGTCAGATATTGTTAGAAGAGAAACGAGGTCAGGCACGGAAATGACATATCATCCTAAAGATTTGGCCCATTGTGAAATAAATTTCTTTTAAAGCATTTCAACGTTAAAATACATCATTTGAAGTGTGGCTGAAGATTTTGCATGCCAAATTTTGAGGCTTGATTTTCATTTCACTTTCGCATTCAGAGAAGCTGTAACAGGTGTGAAAAAAGGAATAAAATGATCAATAATTCAATAATTCACTTGTAAAAAGACAATGCATGGTAACATTATATATATATATATATATATATATATATATATATATATATATATATATATATATATACATATACACATGGTGATGCATTTTCCCATCAAGAACGACGGATGGGAATTCAGTAAAACACAGAAGGACTATATATTATTAGTTCTCCTATAGATCTTTAGCCCTTTATCATTATTGTTGATTTCATCACATTGGTGCGACCCTTTTGTAATGGAACTCTGTGTTACTTTTATGTATGAAAGGTCCAGTTCTGATTTGTGCCAGAAAACTACAGTAACAAACAAAATTCAGGTGGATTCAAACAGTGAGATTTTATGTTAGCGCGATGCTAATCGTGGTTTTCTTGTCCTACCCTTTCAAACTTTTTAACTCTCTTAAAACAAGTTGATACTCGTATGTATCTATTGGCATTTCACACCTGTTTAATTTGTATTTGATTTTGTCCCTAAATCGAAGGAGAGAGAGCGACCAATTCATGCCAGCCAGTTATTCAAAAAAAAAACAAAAAAAAAACTTCTTAGCCAAGCTAAAGTATTCAAACATAAGAAGGTGATCGGTCCAGCACAATTTTGTCCTTATCAATATTACTTTAATGCCTTATGTTACATTTGGTAAGAACATCACTATTTTTCTATTTTTTATTCTGTCATGTTACTTAATTTCCCAGATTTGACGTAAGCATTTCATGTGAGAGGCATTTAACCGCTTGATATGTTTTCCGTATAGAGTCCAGGATTTAGAATCATAGGGAAGAATGGTTAGCATGAAATATCTATACACATCAACCTTTATCATAAGAGACTCATCACTTGAATCTCATAGCCTATGATACAATTTGCTGCACTAGCTTTTGCAATGCGATTTTCTATTTTCCCTGAACCGAGATAGATTAGCTTATTAACTCTTATAAACTGCTTGCCATCAACAGGTGCACTTGGAAGCATGGATAAATACAACAGATAAGTTCTGTCTGTTTGATTTTCTTATTGTCTTTTATAATTTGCGAATAAGGTGTTGTGCATTGAGAACAAAATTTGGAATAAACTGTAGGAAGTTCATGTTTGTGCTGTTGTTTCGTTCAAGTTCTTTCGACCGTCTGTGTTATTTTCAACAGTTTATGTGATGTCTCTGTGTTAGGCAATATTCCTTTGGTATTCTTTATAAAGTTGAAAGTTTGAAATATTCCACGGTGAAGTCATGTGTAACGGCTAATAAGAGCGAAGCAGCACCAAAAAGGATATAATAAAAGAATTAAACAGAGAGACCTTGTCAGTCTTATTTAATCAAGCTTGTTTGGATAAAGACTTGCTGCTTAAATATACCTAATATCTATCTATCTATCTATCTATCTATCTATCTATCTATCTATCTATCTATCTATCTATCTATCTATCTGTGAGTGTGTGTGTGTGCGTGTGTGAGAGTGAGTGTGTTTGCGTGTGTGTGTGCGCGTGCGTTTATACAACTGAAAAGTGTTTGATACTAAATAATAGCGTAATGATAATAATTCACCCAGTATAGGCTGAACTAGATGGCACTGTTTTATGGAAACTAAATTTTACAAGTCGTCATATGTACACACTCTCACCTCTCATATATATATATATATATATATATATATATATATATATATAGCGAAACAGAGAGAGACAGAGAGGTAAAGAGAGGGGAGATAATGAGAAAAAACTTTCAGAAAAGTTTTTGATTAGTTGTTCTTCGAATGGCCATTTTCTAATGAGTTTCGTTTCAATCTTTTGTGATAAGATTTTTTCAAACTCTATACTTGGATAAAACATTGCGATTAATGATAGACGGCAATTCCACGAAACTGAAATTTTAAGTAGGATGAGAAAAGTGTAAAAGGAAAAGAGAGAAAACTATAATTGTTAACTAAAATTCATTGTACTGAACCCCACTAAAATGACAAAAATGTCTTTTTCGAATATGTACGTTCAGAAAACACATAGACAATAAAATACAGAAGTATTTTAAGTTGTCTGAGATTCTGATGTGAAATATTTACATGTGATTCACACATTCTTTTGTATATCGTTATCCATTTGTGGTTTTGTATCATTACACTTTACACTTAACTATTCACCATCCATAAGAAGGAAAAAGGAAAGTTTGCTCTTAGTCAGCTGCGCAATTATGCAAGACATAAAAAAAACAAAAAAAAAAAAATTAAGATATGTGCATTTTCAACCTGTGTATAAACTGTGTATGATAAAGAATAGAAAATTCTAAAATGAACCACAAAACGTTCATCATTAAATAAACAAACTGAGCAAATTCAATAAATATCAAGACAAAATATCTTTAAAAATTATTCTTTTTCATATAAATGATATAATTAATTTACTTAACTATATTGTATTTATGCTCACAGATTTTAAGAGTCATAGTGTTTAAGTCTCTTACGTAGTTGCATATGAATAAATCAGTACAGAGGACGATAACAAGTAACTTCTATTACTTTTTCCATGCTCATTACTTGCTATTTAGTCATCATAGTAAACTTAGGTTTTATTTCAATTTTGTTGAAATTTGTTCGTAAAATCTATTGTTACAGGTATCATTGTTATTGTAAGCTATTATCGATACATAAACATTCTTAATAGTTTCATCATACATACACTTAGGATGAAAAAGATTTTATATAAAATGGCTTCTATATTATTTGTATTTCTATGTAATGTATAAAAAGAAACCACTCCAGTATTCATTTTAAGTGGAAGTAATATTTTTGTTCTTCGCAAGTATGCAAAGCTTTGAATATCTGTTGTTGGATCAGGTGGAATTAATGATTAAACTAAACTATAATTATACATTTGATTTGAACGAAACTGAGAAGTCAGAAACCCCCACCCCCGTTTTCATTATTTCTACAATTTAGTTAACTTATTAGTCATGGAGACAACTTGGTGGCCAAAATGCTAAGACAACTCTCAAACAGTGGCAACTTGAGGTAGTGTCTCTATGAATGACATGAGGACTATAAGCACAAAATGTCGATGATGTATATTATTATCTTAGGCTGTTTCAACCATAACGTTTTGAAACACATAGAAGGATGTCAGTACTATTGGACAATGTTTATTTTAAAATTTCTAATGAGTTCATTTCTTAATTTTGATAGTTACTAAGCAACAGAAGCCAGAAGAATCATTAGATCATTTGTTTATAGAGTTAGAAAAGTTTAAGATATTTTTTATTTCAAAATATGGATTAGTTTAGTAACGAAACAATTCCTAATGCGTTTATACTTTGCATTTTATCACCTGCACTAAGTTAGTGTTTCTTGCAAAGTAAAACGCTAGCTTTACTCATAATGTTCAAGGTCAAAGCTATATATGCTATGTCGACAGCCCATACAGCTGAAATAGCGAGCAATAAACAACTACAGAAAGACTAGCTTGACAGAAAATATTTTAAAAGCTTTCTTATTGCTCTTGATAAACTATTTGTATTTGATATTTATGATACAAATGGAAATGTGGCTTCTTTTATCATTCATAAGATCACTAGGAAGCGTGAAAGATTACTTGTAATTAATGTACTAATAAGAGTGGCAAGAGTAGTCAACTGTTTTGTACTGATTACACTTACTGATGTAGTACAGGAATTTGCTCAATCTGCCACTTTTGTGATTTTGAATGAAAAAGGACTCTCCTGGATCCATGAAAGTTGTACCGGAACATAATCTAAATTATCATCTATTCAAACTATTATAGTCAAGAAAAATTTAAACAGTTATTGCAAGAATATATATTTCTGTTAACCAAACTTTTCGTCATAATAACTAGTCACAACTTGACGCTACACAACTTGACGCATTAAAAGACTTATGTTCTGGCTTAATACTTGACCAGGATTTCTAGCATCGGCATCTAAGTGTGAAATTTGAATAAGCAGTATTGTGTTATGGTATACAATCGAAAACATTTCTTCTATTAACGATCTGTAAATGTTTTTTTTTACAAACAGAGATCCAATTGCAGCTGGAAAGAAAGTGCTGTCAAACAGAAAAAAACTCTCGTTCTAATACCGTGGATGAAGTACAAGACGAACATGTTGCTGTTAAAAAATCTCTCGTTTAGTTTTTGCATGTGTGTGTGTGTGTGTGTGTGTGTGTGTGTGTGTGTGTGTGTGTGTGTGTGTGTGTGCAAACCATGAGAGCGTGACTCTTTATTAAAAAAGAAAACAAAAAAGAAGATGAAACGGATACTATAGCAAAGAGTAGTGAAATGCAAGCATAGGTCCAAGATGTGTTAGATTCACGCTCCGTGTCTTTTTTTGCCTCTGCTGCTGCTGATACTCGTGATTTCTCCTTCTAGGTCAAGTGATCGCAGCGGTTGGCTGATACCCAATCGTCGTCTAGATCTTTCTCTGTTCACTGACTTACTGACTACTCTTGGAATGCTTGCCCAAATAAATAACTTTTTTTTCTTTTTCTTTGTTATAATCAACCCGTCTTCTTATTCACCAGGGGTTCTGGTCAATTTTCTCTTAAGCTCAAGCAACCAACCACTCTTTTTTGACTGATCCGGTTTACCTTCGATCAAACAGAAAGAGTTTTCCTTGGCAATCCTGGAATATCCTGCTTGCCTTTGACCAAATAGTTGGTTGGCACGGTCTTCTCAGATTAAGTTCGGTAACATACGAATATAGTCCTGATGTGTCTTGTTACTGTTCGACCTTTGATTTCAAATCAAGCCGTTTTAGCAAAGATGATCGAACATATTCTCGGAAAGAATAATAGAAACATCATATCACCATACTCAGCCCAAGTAGTAGTGGTGAAGAATCCTATTCGTCGACTCAGCTTATTCACAGTCATCTAGTCAAAATACGGGCAAGGTGAGCAAAAGTGTGAAATATAGTATTTATTCTATCTTTGATCTGAAATGTACCCACCACTAAGTTTCACTAAGGAGGTCATATAGGATGTATACGGTTTGCCAATGGATGTTTAAATGAATTTTAAGGATTTTGTTTGGAGTCACGAATGGAAGAAGAAAAACCGTAAGATGTCTTCTTTTACCCACTATTACTAGTGTTATACAGTATATATATATATATATATATATATATATATATATATATATATATATATATATATATATATATATGTGTGTGTGTGTGTGTGTGTGTGTGTGTGTGTGTGTGTGTGTGTGTGTAATGTTATTTATACAGTATATAATGAAAGTGTAAAGAACCTCATAAAGGTCATTAATCAGAGGCACCTAAAATCTAATAATTCAAAGACTGTGTTGAGTCTATGAATTCAATAAATGTTTTTGTACATTGTGTAATGAATAGTATCTGTCAAGTCCTGAGAGTCCTGTCCACTACAAGAGTGTCCACTACCAGAAAATCTACTATTTTTTAAAAAAGGGCAAAGGGGGTGTTCTCTTTTTATATCAACTGAATTCGTGGGTTCTCTAAGAAATTTAAACTCAATAGCATATGCATCTGATGTGACTATTTCTGTCGTCCTTAATCAAGGAGGGCAGAGTCTGTTGTATTCACGCCGAAGATGCTACACTGCAACATTGTAGAGAAATGAAGCGCAACTGATATTAGAGAAAGAGTGCGTAAATGAAGCTGTTACAGCCTCACTTTAGCTTGATGACTGATCAGCAGTCAATGGCCAGTATGAACATTCAAGGAGGTTACCACTTGCAGCATATAGTTACACCGTACAGTACCATCCTGAGAAAGTGATAGTTCCTGAGAAAGAGAGTTTATAGTTCTTGATGTATTTACTCGTGCATATACTTCTTCAGTCTTCACTTTCTCCTCACTAGCAGATATCCACAACATTCTATACTGTTGTGGATTCCGGAATGAAATCCGGTCTCAAATGAATGACAAACGCAGGAATGAAATATAGCAAATAAATGTATTGATGTAATAATACAATTGGTAATACGGGTAGTAAACCCAGAAATGTGGTTAGTAGCAATAATAATAATATATATATAGTCTGGGAAATTCAGTATCGAAGTAGGACTTCCTTCTGAGTCTACGTGCTCGCAACTGTGACTCCTACTAAGCGGTTACCTCACGCTCTCATTGTCTCACTGTATCACTGTCACCTCCGGGTATTCACCGGCAGCGGTACAAGTACACACTGGGCGAGTCCACTTGTATACGAAGGGGTGGACCCCTTAACACCTCCTCCTTAGATCCCTTGGGGGGGGAGTTAGTATTTTTTTCTCTTATGGTTGATAATCAGAGGTTCGGTAAATTTTCTCTTCCTGTTTGACTTTCTCATTTCTGTGTCTTCCTGTGGTCTTTGGATCGCAAACGCTTCGAAGATTGCATCCATTGAATCGTCGTTTTCTGCTGTTGAAGAGCTTGGCTCCTCAACCCGTTTTTTTTGTAATTGGTCGATATGTCTTCTATGTGAAAACTTCTCACCTTGTACTGTATACATCATATTTCCTAATCTTTTAATTATTGTGCCAGGCTCTCAGTAAGCCATATTGTTTCTAAACATCCTAAAGTAAACCCGTTCTCCTGGTTTAAATAATATCTTGGGTACAATAGGTGTATACTGGTTTTTGTTCTTGTTTGGCAATAATTTGTCAAACACAGACCTTATTCTCCGAGCAAACATCAATTTCGCTGGTGAAAGACCCGATGGCGTGTTCATGTTAGGTGTTATTCTGTACACTTGGAGGAACTGTTGTATCGCTTTTATCGTCGGTACATCTTCGGCTTTTTTAACGCTCTTTTTAGTGTGTCAACGATTCTTTGAAGTCACTGGAGGTAAATTGTGTGCCGTTATCGCTTACCAAACAATCCGCGACGCCAAATCTCGCGAATAGTTCGTGTAAACAGTTTATGATATTTTCTGTCGTCGGGTGTTTAAATCTGACAACCTCTGGCCATTTGCTGAAACCATCTACTATTATTAAATAGTAGTAACCTTAAATGGGTCCAAGGTAATCCACGTGGATTCTGGACCACGGTCTCTCGACTTTAGGCCATGGCTTTTGTATAGAGGGTGGTGCTTTCGCCGCAGCAGCACAACCTTTGCAACTTTCCACCATTTGCGTAATATCATCATCCATGTTCGGCCAGTAGACACAACTTCTCATAAGTGATTTCATCCGGTTTTTTCCGGGATGTCCTAAGTGAAAATCTTTCAAGATCCGTCTTCGTAGCGACTTCGGTATTACTACTCTCGTTATACAATAATATGTTGTCACAGATTGAGAAACTGTCTGCTAAATTTCTCACCTTCTTCTATTTTTTCTTGGTATTCTGAATAAATTCGTCTCTTTCGCTTCTCGTCTTATCTCTAGCAGCGTTACAGGTAGTTCCTTTATTGTATTGCATAATACCTTACAGATTTCATCTTCAGCTTGTAATGCCGCAATTACCGAATCTTCTAACGGTTCGCCTTTCGCAGGTATTAACCGCGATAGTCCATCAGCGTGTCCTATTTTCTTTGATGGTAAGAACTCAAGTTTGAAATTGTAGTTTAGTAACACAGTTCCCCATCTTCAAAGTCTGTTCGCTGTATAGACTGGAAGACCTTTTTTTGAACCGAAAATCGTAACAAGTGGTTTGTGATCCGTTTGGAGCGTGAACTCTCTCCCATAAATATATCTGCCCAATGCCTCCTTTTCGATCTGTGAATAGTTTCACTCCGCCGATAATGATCTAGATGCGTGTGAAACGGGTTTGTTTGTATCGTTCCGCATCTTGTGTAAAATACACGCACCTACCCCATGTGAGCCCGCGTCACTTGCAATAATGATTTCGAGTTCGGGATCGAAATGTGTCAATGTTAACTCTGAAGTTAATTTTTGTATTATTTCCTTAAATGCTTTTTTACAGTCCTCTGTCCAATTATTCTCCTTTTTTAGTAACTCATTTAGTGGGGCCCTCGGTTTATGCATATTATCAATAAATTCGCCATAGTAGTTAGCTAGGCCCAGGAAACTTTGTAGTTCTGCAACATTTTTTGGTTCAGGCATATTTTTAATTGCCGATGCCCTTTCTGAGTCCGGTTTCCTGCCATTTACATTTATTATCTGACCGAAATATTTAATTTCATTTAGGAAAAAATTACACTTTTCTCCTTTTTCTTTGATCCCAAAGTCCTGAAGTCTTCTGAAAACTTTCTTTATGTGTGATGTGTGCTCTTCAACATTGTCGCTCTTATTTAGAATGTCATCCACATAAGCGGTCGCGAAATTCTGGCTCGTGAGCATTGTGTCCATCGTTTGCTGAAAAATTGCTGGTGCAACTTTTACTCCGAATGTTAGTCTGTTGAATTTGTGCGTATTAATACAAAGGATTTTCGTACTCTCTTCTTGTACTGGGATTTGTAGATAAGCCTCACTTAGATTTACTTTTGAAAATATTTTACCGCCGTTGAGCTTTGTAAATATCTCCTCTGGGCTCGGTAGTGGGTAATAATGGTCTTTTATAGACTTGTTAAGCCCCGTCGAAAAATCTACGCATACGCGGATTTCTCCTGATTTCTTTTTGACATAAACTACCGGCGCTGCCACTCACTAAACTCTTTTTTTGATAGAATCCTAGTTTGTTCAAGTCTCTCCAATTCTTTGTCGATTTTTTCTATAGTAGCGAACGGTACGTTTCGGTTCTTTTTAAAAACTGGTTGGACGTTTTCTTTTAATTCAGTTCTGGCCTTAAATTTGTTGCATCGTCCCAACCCGCTCGAAAATACTTCAGAAAATTGGTTACATAATTCTTCCTTTAACTTTATAGCATCTGATGGTTCAACCTCTAACCTTTTGCAAAAAGAGCTGATAGGTAGATCCCAAACGTTGAACTTTTGCATACAGTCGATACCTACTAGATTTTCAGTATCTTTCATGACGTATATCTTAAATCTTTTTATTTTTCCGTGAAATTTAACATTCACTATTATTTCTCCGAATTTTATTCGCTTGCCAGTAAGCGACTTGGCAATTTTTTGTGTATGTAACATGGTTGGTGTGTTAAGTTTTCTCCATGTCTGTAGGTTGATTATCATGAGGTCGGAACCCGAATTCAATTGCAATTTCATCTTTTTATTTAAAATTTCCAGTTCCATATATTTCCTTATATTGGTATTGTCTTCGTTATGCATCCTAGTAGCTCTTATTCTACTAGTATCGGGATGCCTTGTGGCCTTTTTTTCCACACTCAAGACAGTTTTTATATCTAAAACGGCAATACTTGTTCCAATGTAGTCCTCCACATCGATAACATGCTGATGGGAGAGGGGCTTATATTTGCTTCGATTTTTGTCATAATTTGCCCTGTATGTTGTACTTTTTCTCTTATTATAGAATTTTTTTTCTTTCCGGGGAGGGTGAGAATCTTTTTTCATTATTATAGTATTTTTGTTTTCTTTTCCGGGAAGGGTGAAGAACGTGGACTTTTGTTTAACTTACGTATATGAGATACAACTGACTCGTCAATGTCCTTCGCGTCTTTCTTTATATTTCGGCATCTCTGGCAATCTTCCGATAATTGTTGTAGTGTTAGTCCAGGTTCATTTTGTAATTTTGAAAGCATCCTTTGCGCATTTCGCTATTTTTTGTAGAAACTAACCCTTGAACAAACATGAGACATTTGAAATTGTCCGGGGTTAATTCCGCTAATTTGAAGTCGTCGCAACGTTTATTTACGATTGCGGCAAACATGGAATAATCCTCATTATCACCCTTTACCAGGTTAAGGCATTTCCACCTCCTGTGGAAGAGTGATGTTTTCGGACTGAAGAGTTCTTTAAGACATATCACTGCTTTGTCAAATGTTAATTCGTTCGTCTTTTTTGGCAAGATATAATCCACGAACTTTGTATATTCTTCAGTTCCTAATTTTCTAAGCAATAGACGTAGCGTTTTTGCTTCTGTCCAGCTTTGACAGGCGATGTTAAATATGTCTTCATGTCTTCTGAAGTAATCTCCGAAATTTTTATCCTGATCTCGAGAATATTTGAAAATCTCTATGGTATTCCACACTGCGTCTTGCGAAAAAGTTGCTTCTTTTTCAATATTTAATTGCTTGTTACCCGCTACTTTCAATATTAGTTCCTGAGCCCATTTGTCTTTCTTGATTTTCCTTCTGCGTTTGTAGTAATTGCTTTTTGCCATTTTTTCTTCCATTTTTCTTGTAGTTGTAATTGTTGATCATTCTGGTATTTTACCAGTTCTACCAAAATATTTTAAAAATCTTCCATGATACTCAATTTTACGTATTTTTACTCCTCGTAACTCTTTGTTGTCAATTTGTTGTGGACAAGGTGGGGATTTTTCTATTTCTTCTTCTCGTGTGAGTTCGAATCGCTCGTCGACAATTCACTGTGGACGACGAGAGAAAATTTTTCGTTGTTTTTTCTTCCCGTGTGAGTTCGAATCTTCGTCGCCAATTTGTTGTGGACGACGAGGGAAATTTTTTGTTGTTGTTTGTTCTTCCTGTGTAAGTTCAAATCGCTCGTCGTCAATTTGTTGTGGACGAAGGGAGGATTTTTCTATTTCTTCTTCTCGTGTGAGTTCGAATCGCTCGTCGCCAATTTGTTGTGGATTCCGGGATGAAATCCGGTCTCAATTGAATGACAAAAGCAGGAATGAAATATAGCAAATAAATGTATTGACGTAATAATACAATCAGTAATACGGTTAGTAGATCCAGAAATGCGGTTAGTAGCAATAATAATATATATACAGTCTGGGAAATTCAGTATCGAAGTATGACTTCCTTCTGAGTCTACGTGCTCGCAACTGTGACTCCTACTAAGTGGTTACCTCACACTCTCACTCTCACTGTCACCTCCGGGTATTCACCGGCAGTAGTACAAGTACACACTGGGCGAGTCCACTTGTATACGAAGGGGTGGACCCCTTAACATATACCATCCAGTAATAACTCATCTAGTTCATTTTCATAGAAAATTGTCTTCACTTTTCTACAGATGTGAAGAAGATTCGTGCTTTTTGCAGGGTCTGAGCTGAACTAAGTCGAGCTTCGGTTCTATCACCAACAGGGATTCTTATCAAAGCAACAAAATGAAATGGATTACTGTTGACTCTAAGGGACCATTAGCTATTATTGCTTCGTGTAACCCATATATATTACATACGCTCTGATTAATGCAATTCCTTTATGTTTGTGGGTATGAAAGATTTTCTCGCCCCAAAAGAAATTGCCACAAGCCATACTATATCGCCTAACAGGTAGAGAGATTTAACTGCATCATATAGAATATAATTCGCTTAATTCTGAGATCAAGCAAACTGATTGAAAAACATTGAAGAAGAGTACTCCCTTATGTAGTACATTCTTAAGGACCCCGGATGTGCATTAAGCCCATGTAAATTTATTTGAATTCTAGGTTTGTTCATTTCTGACTATCTTTTTCAGTTTATTTGTATAGTAAAATCATTAGTAATGCATTTGAATTTTACATATAATAGTCATTTTCTGTCTACAAGTCTGGTTTTAATTCCTGGCCACTAACAATTCTTTCCTTTTGATCTTCAAGATAAAGGTTTATGAAATTCAATGTTTATCCATTAGTGTTACATTAGTAAAATAAGTGGGCAGCGAAAACTAAAACCGAGTCTACTTCATATAAAATGAAATATCATCGGTGCTAAAATGTAATTGAATAATGCTAATTTTTTACCCGATCACTATAATTTGCTATATGCATGCATGAAATAAACTCTGCTATTTGATACTGCATATCTATATCAAAATACTTTTCAAATATTATTTGCAGTAAAATAATTTGCAACGCATGTTGCTATAAAAATAATTAGCAAGGTATTTATACAATAAAATAATAAAATTAATTTCTACGAAGGATTACTGAAAAAGCTCTTGGTCCAACTAAGCAGCCAAAAAAAAAAAAAAAAAAATTAGATTTGTGGAAGTGGGATGAGCCGAGAATATATGATTTTAATGTTTACTGTGTCAACCTACATCTAATGATTAGAGTGAATGAAAGTTTGGATGTATTTTTTAATAAAACCTACCAGTTAAATCTCCTGTAATATTCACCACTCAAAGTACTGCTATTACTAAAGCGAAAGCAGTACATTAGCCGAGAAAGAATACAGGAATGTGCCTGAAACTGTGTATGGAGATTGTGTATGGGAACTGCATTTTGAACATAACAGTCAATGATATATTCAAAATCCAGAATCTGTTTTAGAGAAGGAAAAAGATAAATCTTTTGGGACTTCGAGATTCAAATTAATCATCCGATCTTATTATCATAAATAAAAGAGATAAACATGCCAGATAGAGGATTTCGCTTTTCTAATATTCGGAGGAGGAAGTGTAGAATAAATAAACAAGCAATAAAATGAAAGACAAAAAAAAAAAAAAAACATAATTAAATTCAACATGGTAGTTTACTACCAAGTAGCGTTTAACCATCTAAATCTTTCATATATGGCTGGTGTCTTTATATAAGTGTAATGATCATAGTTTTCTATAACTTCTTGTCATTTATTGCGTTAATTTTAAATTTTACCTTTTACCATTCAGATTTGTCTTTGTTCTGCCATCTATTTGCCCAAAATATTTAAGTAGTTTACTCGCTGTTTTCCCCACCTGCTTCTCTTGGCTTCAATCTTCCTTACGCGTGTTAAATTCTCCGGAATATCTTTCCTCATTATATACTTCAGAAATGTCAGCTTGTTTCTCTTGTTTTGCGAAATATCCATTCTACGTATTTTATTTACTCGATTTGGAATAAGCTGATTCTTTTTTTTTTTTTTATCATTTCACCCGAAGAAAAACGATAAAGTCACTAAGACGCAACGGGTTACTGAGTGTGAGAGAATATCAAAAAATAAAAACGAAAAAAAGAAAACGATTGACATTGTATTCAAATTTTGGAAGATAAAAAGTTGACTGGAAAGCAAAAAGTCGGAAGTAATTTGTACAATTGATGCGTGCCAGAGAATAAACATAGAATGTGTCATTACATCTAACCATTTCGAATATAAAATGATGAGACGTCGTCAATCACGTATTGCATTTAAGTTGATAAAATCTTGGTACCACAGAGGAAAATTCATCAGAACACTTACCTTGACTTTTTAAGTTGTAATGCAGCTTTTATATACCATAACTAACCCTTTATTGCGCATCTTTTAGTCTCTTGATGGCCGTTTCGACACTATTCTAAATTCTGATGCATGTTTTTCCTTTTTTATATTCACATAAAGTCTATGGATATCATCATGCACTATCATCAACTTCTGTTTTGTGACCACGTTTCTCAGATCTTGTCTAATTCAAGAAGGGATACGTATATTTTACAATGAATACTGCTCTATGATAATGTTTTTATAGTTAAGTTTCTAGTATTTTCCTTTTTCTTTTAAAAGTTATTTTATTGTCTAATTATTTCATTACATTAATTGGACATGATTTCAGTATCTTTTCAAACACTCTGTAAGTATAAAATAAGTTTTATAGTAAAAATTAACAGCAATACATTATTATTACCAGCAACACATTAAAAAAATCAGATATACATCTTTAGAAAAAAAATATTACCAGCAATATATTTGACTCTCAACAAAACCCTCTTTACAAAAATATGTTAATGAAACCCTGAATACATATTATATTCATGCGAATCTATCCTAAAAATTTTGTCGGCATTAAATAACCCACTGAGGTTGATATATCGTAAAACAAAATAAACCAAACTATAAACAAGATAGCCCTTTAGTTGAATTAATATTTTTTTTAAAATAATTTTGGCTTCAGCGTAATTTTTCTTGTTTTCTTTTGAAATAGGCACGTAAAAACGTGACAGAATTTCATCCATGTGGACTGTATCCAGGATTTATTTTTTCTTATTCATGGTTTACGAGATATTTTTTATAATTACTATCATATAAATATTACTATCATATAATTATTGTTATCATGTGAATGCTTTAACGTATCAGTTAAATAGTATGGACAATACTGTTTAAGGGAATATATATATATATATATATATATATATATATATATGTGTGTGTGTGTGTGTATGTATATATATATATGTGTATATATATGTGTGTGTGTATATATTAAGGCAGCAATCTTTCTTTCATGCATATTTCCTTAAATACGACAGACAAGGTGCTTTTATTTAGTTTTTTATACAATTTCTCATATGATCTAATACGTTTTATTCTTTTCGGATGATAATTTATATAGAAACTGACGAAATGTTCTTTTTATCCGGAGCTTTCGGCTATACATTTAGCCATTTTCAAGGATTAAATATCTTAACTGTTAAATAAGAAACAGTATGTTGTATGTATGTTTTCATTTTTCAAAACATGGGCAAGATATTGTATCCATGTTCAAAGTTAATATTATTAAGTGCTGTTTTTTTTTTGTTTTTATTAATAAGGCTTCCATTATTTTGCCTTTTTTTGCATGTAGATGATGCTATTATATTATATTATATTGTTGACAACACTAATATAATAGCATCATCTACATGGAAAAAAATTATTAGATTGCATGAGAAATTGTATAAAAAACTAAATAAAAGCACCTTGTCTGCCGTATTCAGTGAAATCTATCTATCTATCTATCTATCTATCTATCTATCTATTTACAAAAGTGAACATTGAAGTCAACACTCAGAATCGACAGGCTGTTTCATGCTAGACGCCTGTCGTCTCTGAGTGTTGACGTCAATGTTCACTTTTTATATTTATATTCACATACGGTCTATCTCTGATATTGAGCACTTTATCTCATATATATATATAGCACACCTTAAAACTATATTTCTTTATATATATATATATATATATATATATATATATATATATATATATGTGTGTGTGTACTAGCGAATTATCCGCGCCTGGCTGCGTCTCAAATATTTTTTGTAAGAAAATGATAACTGATTTTAAATAATTGTTATTTTGTAGAGAAAAATGATGTATTTCACTATTACTCAATGATCTCGCCGATGTGACCTCCATCAGTTGGGTTTCTCCTTCTATATTTTGGTTAGTAGTTATTCACTTGTTCACATTTAAATTTGATTTAAAACAAAGGAAGAAAATTTTCAGTGGGGCGTTTTTGCCCCTCGAGGACCCCTTTGAGCAAAATGAAATATACTTAATTTAGTACCCTGGGTAATGCACTTTCAGAATATATATGTTTATGGAATCTTTCTCCAAAAGCCTAGGAGGATTTCGATGAATTGATGAGGAGATTTCAACATTGATATGACAGTTGAATTGTCGCAACAAATATGTATTGTAAGGCACTAGCCACTGATTAGTGATTTCTTGCTCAACTTGGCATCCATATTGTCTCATTTTGATCTTGCCGATGTGATCTCCAGCTTTCTCCTTTTATATTTTGGATAGGAGTCATTCCCTTGTCCAAATTTAAATTTGATTAGGGACTGTTTCAAAGATGCCGATCTTTGTGCTTAAGGAGGTGTTAAGGAGACCATACTCTCACTTCAAGTTTCTGAACGCTTGACTTGCACGTTCAATGCAGTAATTCACTTCTGCATCTAGTGAAAGATGGATATAATCGTGCACATTCATCTGTATTACACAAATTTATTTTTCGTGTATTTTCATCTTTTTGCAGCCACATTTATTTAAAAAATATAAAAAAAATATTTGGTTAAAATCAGTAATTGTAAAAAAGACAAATGTAAGGAAGAACAAACCGAAAATATTTGAACTTTATGCATTCAAGTATCATATATATATATATATATATATATATATATATGATAATTGAATGTATAAACTTCATACATTTTATTAAATTTATATATATATATATATAGATGTATGTATATATATATATATATATATATATATATATATATATATATATATATATATATATATATATATATATATATATATATATATATATATATATATATATATATATATATACTTTCGTCATATTCTCGGCAAGGTTTTTTTTTTTCCTGATTTAGGTTTTTGCAGTTTATCTTCTTGCGTCTCACTGTTATTTGAATTTAACGGTCTGTCTGTCTGTCTGTCTGTCTGTCTGTTTGACTGTCTGTTTTCACCATCTTCCCCACGTGTCTGCTTTTTTCATCATCTGTCAGTCTTATTTTAGATATTTTTTTGTGTATATCTATTCCCATCCGCTTCCTTTGTCTATCAGCCTGCCATTGTGGGTATCTCGTTATTTTTTCCTACTCTCTGTCTTTAAATAAATGTGTCAGACTCCTTTTCTCTATTTGTGAATGTGTTCGTAGCTTTATTGTCATTAGTTTCTTTTTCTAAATCTGCATTCAATTTTGTTCCCATTCTTGCCAAAAAAGACTAGTTTATAAAGTACAGGGCCTTTGTAAGGACAAATACTTTAATTCGTTACTTTAATTCATTTTGTTTTCTTACGTCTATTGTATTTGTAAGCTTAACCCAGTCCTTTATTTTGCCACACAAATTTATTGACTTCATTCTTATCACTAACTTCAGTTTTTTTCATCTCTTTTCTTTTATAGCTTATATATATTTTTGGGTGGGGTCAGGGTGTATGGTTGGCATGTGTAAAAGTTTCCAGCGTTAAAAAAAGTGTTTTTCTCTATGTATTGTATCCCTATATTATTTAATAAAGGAATCATGAATTTTTGCCCAATCGAATAAAACTAATAATAACTAAACTAATTTATTATTTTGTCTGTAATTATGGGATAATGTCATAATTTGTATATGAAAAATCTGCAGGAGCAAAAATACACATAATTGTAGCAGTTAAGCTAGAGTAGTACTGAGCGTTTGTGTTAGTTGTGCATAAAATTGTCAACGAACTTAGCACATGTACAAAAACCCTTTGAGAATGTTGGTGAAAAGTGAAAATTTGAGGAAGATTTTAAGCCTTCTACTAGACAATATTACTAAGTTCAGGAAAAAATGTCAGTTATTGTGGAGAATATCTTAATTTGACAAGTACAAAATTCCATATAACAGTTACAAAGAAAAAACAGAGGATCAATCGTGTAAACTTTACTGTAACAGAAAAATCAGAATTTTTTTTCTGGCGTTTAACAGAACACTATACTCAACAACTCCATGCAAATAAGAAAATTACATTCGATATCATAAACGAAGAAAGAGATCTTGCTTGATTGTAAACGTGGCTGTTCCAGTGGATCTCAAGATTCATCCTGGGGTCTACTGGAACAACCACGAAAACAGAAAACAAAAATACCAAAAAATGTGACTGTGAGTTGACTATCAAAAACAATGACATATGTAAAACTAGACACTGCCTAAAAAAAACAAGAAATATAAAATTTTCCGTGTTTTTTTAAGACTAAATGGATCATCCATTCTATGTCAGAAGGCCAGATTTCGTCATCGTACACAATAAGCAAAAAAGTTGAGGAAATCGCCATTCTTGAAGACTACAAAGTAAAGTAGTGAAATATGATATTGAAAGTCTTATCCATCATTACTGGTGCACTTAGAACAGTTTTGTGAAAATCTGCGATTTTAAAGAATGAAAACCATTCAGACAATATATTATACTGAGTAGATTTTCTGATGTTTGATCTATTATAAAAAAAAAGAATGAAATGATATCAGTGAGTACGAATGACAGGAAACTACATTCAACAAAATAGTTTGGGAAATCAGATGAAAAAATATATTGAAACTATAAAAAGACTCACAATTATCAAAAGAAAAGTAAAAAATAAAAAAAAAAAGACTGTACATTAGACTATGGAAAACAAATAACTTAAAAGAATAACCACATTGTGGAGCAAATAGTCTAAAATTATGGGCCAAAGACAAAACAAAGCCGCAAGAGGTATGGGAACATTTTATAAAGATATTAACGGAGAAAAAAGCCAAAGCCAACAGTCAGATAAAAATATTCTGGAATAAAATACGGTGATTTTAAAATAAACACAACAAAGTGAAGGAATGGTATGTGAAAATTAAAGATCATTTTCTCGGTTTAAATAAATTAATATACTTAAAAATAAAATAAACAACTAAGTAAATTCATAGATTAAAAAATAAACATTTTCCAAAATAGTCAACTGGAAATGTCGATATGGAATGTAACGAATTTAGTTCAAGAAGTTTGTAACACTGTCTTAGAATGTAACACTGTCTTAGAATGCATAATTGACTAGAGAAGAAAGGACTTGTTCCAGAATGGATGACTCAAAGTAGAATCAATTTTATTCAAGAAGACACTGAAATAGAAAAATACGGCAATTAATTACAGACCCATCACATGATTGCACCTGATGTAGAAAGCATAACTGAACGAGAAAAAGTACAGTTAGATAAAATTTAGACTGCTCATACTCGAGGAACAGAAAAATTATTGAAGAATGAATGATTTACCCTGCACCAACCAGACGAGTCTGAAGGGAATTATTGTATTTGATGGAATGTAAGACATTATTTTCTTATACAAATGGCTAAAAGCAATAAGCGATCTACTAGACCAGTGTTTATTTTGGCACAGTAGGCTACCTGTACTTTTATTCACTAATAATGTATTATTATTTACTTGCATATTATCATATTATTATTATTAGTTTTATTGCTATAGTTATGTTACTTAAAAAAGGAATAATTGTGAAAATTAAAACTGATGCGAATAATTTCGTTTAGCATCCAAATCAAGACAATGATACAAAATAAACGCGGCAGACCACGCAAAGGATCATGGTAATAGAACGTAAGGAACATGGGGTTACTGACGATAGCAAAATGATAAGAGAATGCAAAGAGTAATAACAACAACTATACACTGTTAAAATAGTAAACATAAAATTAATTTCTTAGTATTTCCTTTTGCATTTAATGGGATATATTTTATGTCCTTCTGTCATATATGAAATAAAATATCAATATAGGCGTCCCCCTGGAGCTTGCTCTCATTGCTAAAACATTTTCTTCTTGTTCTTCTATGTGTCGTATCCCTTCGGGACGTAGGCGAACATGGCTCTCCACAATTTCCTGTCCTTTGCAGCTACTCTCTTTCTACTTTACATAAATGATCTAAGTCTAGTGAAGTTCCATCATCACCGAGCGGGCCCTGAGTTTTCACATCACGAACGGGTGTTTTCATGGGTAGAGGTTGTGCCTTAAACGCCTTTTGAAATTTAAACACAAAAAGTGGAACCCGTACTTACGATCCATCGATAAAGATACTAGAAAAATGCTCGATTCTCTGTACCACTCCTGATATTCTCTGTTTTTACAAGAGTCAGGTCAGCTGAAAATGGTGTACTGCTGCCCAGTCTCCCCGTTCAAGTCTCGATAGAGTCCAAAAATTTCTCCACGTTCTTGTGGGTGATGATTTATTTTATACCTTACAACCCATTTTCCACAGAGGAAACATCGATTGTTTCTCGTTGCTCTGTCGCTTTTTTCATAGAAATTGTTCAGAGGGACTACATTCGTTAGATCCATCAGTTCTATCCTTCATTGCTAAGACCTGCTCATCCACGGACATTGTAACGAATCACCATCATTCCCTTCCCTATTTCATTGCTAAGACCTGCTCAGCCACGGACATTGTAGCGAATCACCATCATTCCCTTCCCTATTTCATTGCTAAGACCTGCTCAGCCACGGACATTGTAGCGAATCACCATCATTCCCTTCCCTATTTCATTGCTAAGACCTGCTCAGCCACGGACATTGTAGCGAATCACCATCATTCCCTTCCCTATTTCATTGCTAAGACCTGCTCAGCCACGGACATTGTAGCGAATCACCATCATTCCCTTCCCTATTTCATTAGTAAGATGTAAGTTCCATTCGAACAACTTCTTCCCACGAACTACAGCTTTGTGGAACGGACTCCCAAGAGGATGCTTTCTTGATTACTTCAATCTTAATATGTTCAAGTCTAGTATTAACCTTTATCTTCAATACATATTTCCATAAGCTGTGCCTTTTACTCTGTAACGCTCTACTTAGAAAATCTAATTAGTATCGAGAAGGTTAAACGGTCAAACATCCATAGAAATTGCATTTAACTGGAGAACAAGTGTGAATCTATTCTCTTTCACTCTGTATATCACATCCGATTAACAATATGTAAAAAAGGAAAGAAAAATAAAACATCTTAGCATAGAAAGGGTGTGTTCAAACGGGCGAATTGGGATTAGCAAAGTGCATGAAAATTAAATGTAACTGTACAGTAAGTAATAAAATACTAGAAAAGCTGAGGAAATGAGGAAATTTAAAAATGAAAGTAAAAAGCGGAAAACCAGATACTCAATTCAAATATAAATGGTAGATTATTTCGCAATCAGATATGGATAACGTTGCGCAGAGATCACGTGTAAATGGAAACTGAATATCTTATTTTATCAGCCCAGAATAAATATTTCAATGAGATCTACATGAAAAGCCAAAACAACAAATATCAGAAAAAAACTGTAATGGTTCCTCTGTTGAAGAAAAGATAAGACTGTAAGTCATAGAGTAAATGTAGTAACAGGTAGGCTTAAAAGAAATATAACAACGGAATGATTGAGTAGGAACAGTGATATATTGTAGAACTGATTCGGTTTCGACTATGTAAACAAATTGGTATAAGCATAAACCCGAATCTCAACAGGAAAATTAAAAGAATAAGATATACCGGGATTTTGACATCTTTATCAGCAAATACCTACAAGTAAGAACACCGGATTTCATGACCATAAACAAAGAAAACAGGGTCTAATAGTTTGTAGAACAAAACTGAAATAGGTGAAGAAAAAGAAGGTGAAAATTTCAGTGGTGTCGGTAGCAGTCATTTGGTATGTTGCGATTATTTCAAGTGGTATGTACTATATCTAGTCTGAAAGATGACTGCCTCAGAATTTTCGAACTGGTTTAACTTGGTCCTGACTAAATATTTTTCAAATTATGACCGTTTGAATTTAATTTAAACTATAGCTAGTGTATAATCATTTATTTTTACACGATCATTTCCGCATTGTTTTTTTTTTTTTTTTTGTATTTTGCTAGGAAAGTCATTGGAATCTAGTTAAAATGAATGCTATAATTGATAAACAGTTTTAACCTGGACACTCGTTTTCAAAAATGACCATTGTCAAGTGGTTTTGGGGACCTTACAACACAAAATTCAGTCACATTAACACAATTCTTGTTATATTTGGGCGGCATTTTTTGTCTCTGATCTTCCAATTTTGAATAACGTTAATAAAAAATGCCTGAGAAAATCTTTTCTCTCTTTTAGTTCCCAATATATTAATATTATTTAAATTTTCAAGATGTAAGAAAATTATTCTTAGGAAGTTATTTGAAACTTATTCAATTTCTTTCATGCGTTAAATTGATCTTTGCCCGCTTTTTGCACCTCATGATGAACAACAAATATCAGTTTTCGACTTATCCTTCCTTGTATTTATCAGTAAATCGTGAGCTATATATACCTCTATATCTATATTGGTCACTGAATCCATTTATGACACTGAAAATCACACCTAAAAAAAAGTTTAAATGAGTTAAATGCAAAGTTTAACACATTTACGGCAATTTTTATCTGTTCATTGAATGTTTGGGTTTCTAGACCAAAAATCTCTATGTTTTTTAAAAATTAGAAATGCAAAAGTGCTGTTTTAATCTTCCTCTGAATAACATTAATACAGTTATATAATTTAACTTAAAATTATTCAGCGGTGTTCTACTGTGGATTTTTTGTCACTCAGTCTCCAGCAATACTTGATGTGAACATGCAAAAGTCTGAAGAAATAATAATAATAATGTTGATGATGATGATAATAATAATAATAAGGGCAAAAGTTACAGTTGTACTCATCATTACTGGAACTCTTGAACAATTCTAAAGTACTTTGTGAAAATATTGGAAGAAGAGAAAATTCAGGATAATGTAAAAATCTGATTTTATCGTTAAAATAACTGTTATACGAACAAGCCAGAAGCTATCGTTAATAGCGAAAAATAAAAAAAAAAATAAAAACTTGCGAGACTTTGAAATTCAAATGGATAACAGGCTAGAGTACTATATTTAATCATTATAAACAGTGGCGATACTGGAACTTTGAAATTTGTGGGCGGGGACTTGGGGGCCCGAGATTTTTTGGGGAAGGAAGTGGGGTAAATTCAAGCAGCGTCTTTATTTTTATACTACATCACTATCATATACACAATTTAGGAATTAGTTTTAGTATAAGTATGTTACTTCACTAAATTAAACAGAATAACTTTTCATTCGTAGTAGTGAAGTTCTAATCTATTCTTGCCCTCTTTTCCACTCTCAAGCTGTGGGCCCCAAGAGAGGTTAACTTCAAAACAAAATCAAGGGATTAATACTAACGTCAATACTAGCAAAACAGTGTAATTTGTCTGCTCTGATTTTTCTCCTCTACAAAACTTAGAAAAGTACGGGGGGGGGGTCAACCAAGGGGCTAGCTAAAATTCTGCCCCCCCCCAGTAGAATCACCACTGTTTATAAACAAAGAGGAGATTAGTTGGAAGTTTAAATTTGTCCATTCCCTCTACTCATAGCTCATGATTTTGAACGTTAATTTCTCCGGTCGGCAGACTTCTTATTCATTGTCATTATCGTAAATATAGTGAACAACTATAATATTTCTATCTATCTATCTATGGTTCTCGTTCTGGAAAGGGATGCAAAGATAGCATATATGCCATTAACTCTCTAACAGGAAGCCGTAAACCTGCTTTGTTGACCTCACATCAGATTATGAACACATCAACAGAGACTTCCTCTTCTCATCCATTAGAAACCGTATTCGAAGCTCCAAATCAACTGAATGCATGGAGGTAATAGAAGAAGTCCATCGATCTACAGAATCTTATGTCTGGTGAGCACCCCAATATAAAAGCATTTCAAACCTCATCAGAAGTACAACATAGAAGAAATGAGAACCACAGATTATTTAATCTCTTTCTTTAATCTTTTTCTAGACTATGCCCTGCACATTTACAAATACAGCAGTGATGAGATGGGCACTGACTATACACTGAATATACCATACAGCATCCCAAATAATCCCTGTTTTCCCACCCGAGGCCAAAGGGGGAGTCTATGCTGATGACATGGGTGTTAATAGTTGGGATACAAATGATTTTGAACAGAAAATCAGCATCAAGTGTTCCAAGAAATTGGACTCAAGATAAACCTTTCCAAAACAGAAAGTATAATCTGCAATGAAAGCAGCGATTACACCTACCCTGAATCCATCATAGTATTACAGGATGTGAAATTAATAAATACTAAAAACTTCAGTTATTTAGGCGTATTGATGAGTCATAAAAATTAAGTTATAGGAGAAAAGGAAATTGAACATAGAACAGGCTATGCTAGAGGTATTTTCGCCTAATACCTCAAATTGCTGCGAAACCAAACCATCAACCTGAAAACACGAGTCATGTTATTAAATAGCGTCGTCAGATCGAGAATTTCATTTAGATGCTATGTATTGCGCCATACCAATCAGAAATATCTAAACTCTCAGCTGCATACAACCGCTTCCTAAGATCAATGGTGAACAAAAGGCTTTAAGCGAGTGAAGCCTGAGGGCAAAAATCTTCTTTCTTTCAACATTGTGGACTGGTGATAGAGATTCACAAAAAAGAAATTTATCAAATGACAGAAACCATATAAGTTGGGGACTATGTATGTATGTATGTATGTATGTATGTATGTATGTATGTAATGTATGTATGTATGTATGTGAGTGTGTATATGATATACGACAGTCTGTTGAAAAGTTCTCGACCAAATTCGCTTCGGAAAATTTGAGCAAAAAACAAACATTTTGTATGGAAGAACATCTTGGTTAGGTCAAGAATTTTTAAGCGCCGATTGTATAATTTATATTGTACATGTATAAAATAAATCAATATATTATGAATATGATGCGCTTCACAAAAGGAGTGGATCGAGCTGAGAGACTTTCACCAACCCCACGTATTGCACACACACACACACATATATAATATTTATACTCTGCAGAATTGTATTGAGGACTGTTTTTTATAAATCTTACTGTTCCTTCTCTTTATTTTATATATATATATATATATATATATATATATATATATATATATGTGTGTGTGTGTGTTTATGTGTGTGTGTGTTTTAAGTACTGTTAACAAGGTGTAGCATGATATCTTAGAAAGATAAAGTATTGTTTTCTTCTATTTCCTATTTGTAAGTTCTATTGTATGTTCGACTTTGTTTAGTTTATTTACATGATCAGGTAAATCAGTATCACGGGGATATTTCTCGAATTTGGTCTTTTCCAAAATATTTTACCTAAATAAATCAACATACTTCGGATATATTGAAGATGCTCTATTAATATATCTCCGTAATACTGATTTAACTGTCTACGTGTTTCCTCTCATTCTCTTCTAATCTTTATCCATAGTTTGCTTCAATTTATTACCTACATATTCTGTTCGTATTCATTAACATTAATCATTAATCATCAACATTAATCACTGACATTTATCAGCAGCATCCGTTTTAATCGTTCAAGTGTTGCCAACAGTGGGTCGTTAAATGCTTCCACCTAAGTTTATGCCAAATTTTGCTTCAAGAATATTTCTACAGAGGTCATAGAATACGAATGTCTGAGATTTATCGAATAGATTCAACTTCAAAGTATATAATAATAATATTTTCCCTTCAGGTATTTATTTTAAATGAAATGCGAAATTAGTTTTAAAACTATTCCTGAGTTATCAACATTTTATTAAGAGAGTCTTGCCAACAGTGGGTCGTTAAATGCTTCCACCTAAGTTTATGCCAAATTTTGCTTCAAGAATATTTCTACAGAGGTCATAGAATACGAATGTCTGAGATTTATCGAATAGATTCAACTTCAAAGTATATAATAATAATATTTTTCTCCTTCAGGTATTTATTTTTTAAATGAAATGCGAAATTAGTTTTAAAAACTATTCCTGGAGTTATCAACATTTTATTAAGAGAGTCTTGCCAACAGTGGGTCGTTAAATGCTTCCACCTAAGTTTATGCCAAATTTTGCTTCAAGAATATTTCTACAGAGGTCATAGAATACGAATGTCTGAGATTTATCGAATAGATTCAACTTCAAAGTATATAATAATAATATTTTCTCCTTCAGGTATTTATTTTTAAATGAAATGCGAAATTAGTTTTTAAAACTATTCCTGAGTTATCAACATTTTATTAAGAGAGTCTTGCCAACAGTGGGTCGTTAAATGCTTCCACCTAAGTTTATGCCAAATTTTGCTTCAAGAATATTTCTACAGAGGTCATAGAATACGAATGTCTGAGATTTATCGAATAGATTCAACTTCAAAGTATATAATAATATTTTTTCCTTCAGGTATTTATTTTAAATGAAATGCGAAATTAGTTTTAAAACTATTCCTGGAGTTATCAACATTTTATTAAGAGAGTCTTGCCAACAGTGGGTCGTTAAATGCTTCCACCTAAGTTTATGCCAAATTTTGCTTCAAGAATATTTCTACAGAGGTCATAGAATACGAATGTCTGAGATTTATCGAATAGATTCAACTTCAAAGTATATAATAATAATATTTTCTCCTTCAGGTATTTATTTTAAAATGAAATGCGAAATTAGTTTTTAAAACTATTCCTGAGTTATCAACATTTTATTAAGAGAGTCTTGCCAACAGTGGGTCGTTAAATGCTTCCACCTAAGTTTATGCCAAATTTTGCTTCAAGAATATTTCTACAGAGGTCATAGAATACGAATGTCTGAGATTTATCGAATAGATTCAACTTCAAAGTATATAATAATAATTTTTCTCCTTCAGGTATTTATTTTAAATGAAATGCGAAATTAGTTTTTAAAACTATTCCTGAGTTATCAACATTTTATTAAGAGAGTCTTGCCAACAGTGGGTCATTAAATGCTTCCACCTAAGTTTATGCCAAATTTTGCTTCAAGAATATTTCTACAGAGGTCATAGAATACGAATGTCTGAGATTTATCGAATAGATTCAACTTCAAAGTATATAATAATAATATTTTCTCCTTCAGGTATTTATTTTTAAATGAAATGCGAAATTAGTTTTTAAAACTATTCCTGGAGTTATCAACATTTTATTAAGAGACAACAGCGTCAACCTTAATTTCTACCATGATTATTAACATGACCTGATACTCGCTGGAAACAGATAATTAATAATAACAATTAAACATGACGAGATATCACACGGCATGGAGAGAAGAATGAGAAATACTAATGTATTTTAAATAAAAGATTCAATGCACAGTTCTCTGAATGTTAACTGGATTGACAAATACCTGAAGAAGGCTTCAGAAAGTTCGAACTCACATTCATAATAATGGTTTAGCAAGGAAGCTTCGGACATTCTTAATTATCCTATCAGTATATTTAATTAGGGCCTCGTAAACGTTTCCGTTACCAACTAGTACTTACAGAATTAAGTTTTTTTTGTGGTGCAAAACCAAATAAAGGATATGGGCGGGGCGACTGCACCAGTAATTTAAGTAGGAAGAGTTTTTTACATTTTTAATTTTTATAATCTGTAATTATGAATCGGCTGGGTATCTGCACTACAGCCAGTAAATATGTAACTTTTTAGTAAGTTCGATCCTCATTAATTTTTTTAAAAATCTGGCCTCGTGTCAAAATTTATATAATCTCCAATAAACAGTATTTTTATGTGCCATGTGGATAATCATAGACCTCCACAATTTCTTGTTCTTTATGGCTCTTAGCAAAGTTTTTCGTTTTGCTATTTCTTTTAGTCCATTGTTTCTCTTGCCTTCATTATGTCCCATAAGAGCCAAATTCTCCAAGTCCTCTTTCCTCATTATGTGCCCTAGTAATGTCAACTGTTTCTTTCTGAGGTTATGTGCCCTAGTAATGTCAACTGTTTCTTTCTGAGGTTATGTGCCCTAGTAATGTCAACTGTTTCTTTCTGAGGTTATGTGCCCTAGTAATGTCAACTGTTTCTTTCTGAGGTTATGTGCCCTAGTAATGTCAACTGTTTCTTTCTGAGGTTATGTGCCCTAGTAATGTCAACTGTTTCTTTCTGAGGTTATGTGCCCTAGTAATGTCAACTGTTTCTTTCTGAGGTTATGTGCCCTAGTAATGTCAACTGTTTCTTTCTGAGGTTAAGTATAAGACTCGTTTTTGTTTCAATTTTCTCTAAACCTTCAACGTTGCTCACATGTTAGATCCATGGTATTCTCCTGGAGAAGCAATACAAAGGTGATGTGAATACAGATGGGGCTGATTACAAAGGAGAATGATGACAAAGGAGAATGATTACAAAGTGAATGATTACAAAGGATAATGACTACAAAGGAGTATGATTACAACAGAGAATAATTACAAAGGAGAATGATTACAAAGGAGAATGAATAAGAATGTACTGCGTAAATTCCGCGTATAACTTTCAATCCTACGAATCAGAAGTGACTTCAAACGAGAAAAAATGATAAAATAAAAACGAACGGAAATCAAAATATTTATTTCTATTAACTAGCTTATCTTAATCTAGAACCAAGCTCAAAATCGGGTAAAAAAGGGGAAGATTATGATCCGCCACTCTTAAAATCGGTTAGGAATTGATTGCTTTGAAAATCTGCATTCGAAATTATAGCCTTAATCTAGGTTCAAACATTAAATTCTAACACCACAAAGCAATACGTAACTATGTCAAACACTAGCCTTAAAACGAAGACAAATATTTTTCATTTGTTTTAAAAGCAATTAAAAATATAAACATAAATTTTCACATTTGTTAAATTTTAAAATTGTTTTAAAAATAATATGAAAGACAAAAAGCAAAACAAAGCATCTATTTTTCGTTTTTATCTTCTTGTGCTTTATATGTCTCCTTAAGTTTATTATTCTCTGTTGCCTTAAGTTTATTTTTCTGTTTCCTTAAGATAATTTTTCTTTGTCGCCTTATGTTTATTTTTCTGTTTCCTTAACTTGATTTTTTCTTTGTCGCCTTAAGTTTATTTTTCTGTTTCCTTAACTTGATTTTTTCTTTGTCGCCTTATGTTTATTTTTCTGTTTCCTTAACTTGATTTTTTCTTTGTCGCCTTATGTTTATTTTTCTGTTTCCTTAACTTGATTTTTTCTTTGTCGCCTTAAGTTTATTTTTCTGTTTCCTTAACTTGATTTTTTCTTTGTCGCCTTAATTTTATTTTTCTGTTTCCTTAACTTGATTTTTTCTTTGTCGCCTTAAGTTTATTTTTCTGTTTCCTTAACTTGATTTTTTCTTTGTCGCCTTAAGTTTATTACTTTCCTGTTTCATTAAGTTTATTTTTCTATTTGCTTATGTTCATTTTTTCTCTGTCTCCTTAATTTAATTGTTCTGTCTCCTTAAATCTATTTTCCCGTTCAAAATTGCCTAATTTTTCATTCTAGTGTCTCATATCATCACTGCCTACCTTCACAACCTCATGTTATAGTTAATCGACCCGACGCACGCATACTACCGGAACCTCACCTCTCTTACGGTGTCTACCGATGTGTATCGATGTTAAGAATCTTTCAAATGATCAATATTTGTGTCAATACTTGTACTGATGCCACCATTTCCTCTTATCTTCGATACCATTATCTCTACAGTCTTCCTGTGTCTATTATCTCCCCTTCCCAATTTATTGTTAGTGTTGAACACTTTCCTTATTAATTTCCGTTTCGCTACCAATGTTTATCGTCTTTAACGCTTCTTTCATCCCCACACTTCCCTACCAGTCTTCCTGCTAACATTCTCCCTACTTCTCTTTATATATGATTTTCTTTTTTTCCCTCATTTACTTAATTTTCCTTTCTCAGTGATTTTTTTTTTCCACATTTTTGAATTTTTTTAAATCTATATTCTAAGCAACGAACATATTATTTACTCTTCTTTCTTGTCAACGAAATGCGAGACGGGGCTTTTCAGATACGTTTTTTCCGCAAGACATTCTAATAATATATTTCATTTATTTTTTAAATTTATTTTTATTTCAGATTTTGAAATTTTCTTTTGCCTTGAGTTCTAAAAATATTATATTTAATTTAAATATTAACAAATTACATTAAAATAGAAAATAATATCTTTTTAAAATTTCATTTTATTTGAAGTTTTAATATCTAAATTGTAGTGAAAATGAGAAACGCAAAACAAGTAAGTAAAGCCTTTAAGTGAACAAAAGTATAAGTACGTTTGTTAAAAATGTCAATATGTAAGGTAAACGAGGGTACATTTGAAATCTGTATGCGAAACAGTACTGACAAGTTTAATTATGCTAGTTAAAATCAGTGATATCAGAGATCAATTTATGGACAATTATCTCATAAGAATGAATGATTTCTTTCAGTCTCTTCTTCCTATTAACAAGGCATTCTTGGCACACATTCCAAGAACCTTCTTCAACCATAGCGTTCTTATGAAAAATAAGAAAACAGAAAATGTATTGAATGACTTCTAAAGTGTAGTGAATGTACCATACATCCGTTAAATAATGTTTAATTCTAGATTTAATGAAGAAAAAGCCTAAGATGAAGATACAAACTCTAAACATATCCACAGGAATGTTCATATTGCCCTTTTATTTTGATTAATGTACGCCAGCTTAAAAAGGACAAAATAATAATAATATGATTAAGAAGATATAACTGGGTTATTAGGTAATCGGAGAATTCGTCCCTTTCAGTTAAATCATGAAAAAAATCAAAACAAGTCAAGTACCTTAGTAATAATGTTAATTATAATAATGTGTATTACAATAATGTATATTATAATAATGTATATTACAGTAATGAATATTACAATAATGTCTATTATAATAATGCATATTACAATAAAGTCTATTATAATAATGTATATTATATTAATGTATATTATATTAATGTATATTATAATAATGTATATTACAATAATGTCTATTAAAATAATGTATATTATATTAATGTATATTATAATAATGTATATTACAATAATGTCTATTATAATGTATATTATAATACTGTATACTAGCGGAACCCGTGGAATTTCGACGGACCGACTAATAGAATATTGAATAAACAATAAAATTTTTCTACATATATGCATGTATAAAAATAATGCATTGAATAAAGAGCAATTAAAATCTCTACATGTATAATAGAATGAGATACTTAGGCAGCAAATAATAAAACTACATATATTTGTACAGGTATACTTAAAAATGCATAAAGATTAGCTGTTAAATCTATCCTTTTTAACATACAATACTCATAGGCTGGGAAAATAAACAATACTTAGAGATACTTGGGACTGTCCACCATGTGTGCAAAAATTGCCAATACCAATCAGTTTGTGGTGCTCCCCACTCTCAACATAGAGCCATGCTAGTTTCCTTCACTATGGATGCAGGAAACAATAGACCTATATATGTACAAAACTATATAATACATGCTACATATAAATAGTTTCCTCTTTTGAAAGATATGCATTTAAAAATATATATCTATATCTATCTCTCTCTCTCTCTCTCTCTCTCTCTCTATATATATATATATATATATATATATATATATATATATATATAGGTGTGTGTGTGTATACATATAAACCAAGGGCACATACTTAATGCAATCAAGGGTCTCCAGAATTTCTGAAAACACTCCACTCTTTCAAGTCAGTACCTCTCAGCCGATAATGTTCTTAGTAACAGTTTGCCCTCTTCTTCTTTCTTGTCTGTCACCATCACTTTAACCTTTACACCTGAGAGTTTGCAAGCTTTAGAGTATTCTACATACAATTGCCGTTGACTGAACATTGGCTGAGGTAAGAACAATCCCACCTTCTCAAATGTCTGCCCCCGTGACTCGTTAATAGTCATGGCATATGACAAACGCACAGGAAACTGGGTTCTCTGAATGGCAAGTTAGTTGCTTAGAGCCAGCTTTATTCTAGGGATGAGGACAAGTCTGTCACGGAAGCCTCAATTGAATGTTGATGCATGGCTACCACTTCCAGTCTTGTACCATTGCAGCATCTATTCTGGATAGAAATGTTACGAAGAAGCCGGGTTTTAAACTCAAATTATGAGGAGGCATTTCTGATTGTGTCAAAGAGTTTAGAAATTCAAGTAGGTAGTGCTCAGCCTCAGCAGGATCATCTCTCAAAACTGTATCTGTACTAGAATGCAGCAGTCATCTGGAATTGTTTCAAAACTTCATGGATCAGGAGGCAGTCTGAGTTCTTTGGCGAAAGAATTACTCTACACCTTCTCTCTTCTTTAGATGTATTGTTAATGATATCATCTACTAGAGAGGCGTCAACGCATGAAATTTGAGGCACTTCTATGTCATTAACTGCAATATTAGGGCCTAGTGAAGCTGTTGATGTTCTTCCATTGCCAAGATGCAAGAGTCATGCTGCAAATTCCCTTTGATCTGCTGTTTTGATATTTTGGCTTAATCTGTATTGGATGAAAATAAGCCATAGAGGAGAATTTTTAATACAGATTTCAGTGATTGCCTCCCTACCTTTTCTTGACAATATGGGTAGGACTTGCCTAAAGTCTCACTCGAAAAGCACAATTTTACCACAAACAGCAACAATGCCAGTGATATCTCACAAGGCTTTATCAATAGCATGAAGAGGAAATGAAGGGATCATAGAAACCTCCTCCAAGATGATCAAATCCAGGTTTCATAAATAATTTACATGGTCTGAAATGGCTGGTACATTACAAACGCTGGCCTCCGTGAGTCGGGTGAGAGGCAATTGGAACAAACTATAGATAGTCTTTCTACCTGAGGCAATACCTGTTCAAGCACCACTGCACACGTTGCAGTTTTTCCTTCGCAGATATGAAATTATGGCATTAAATATAATAGTTTTACTACAACCTCCAGCTGCAGCTACATAGAAACATGAGTGATTGGGCACCTCACATCTCTTCTTAGTATCTACAGATTCAAGTACAGTATTAGCAATCAATCTCTATTCATCAGTAAGTGTTGTAATGCCTGGGTGATCAAGGATGGTCAAGCTGCGGTATTCCAGTAGGCTCAAGCAACCCAATTGCTAAACAATTAATGCTATTCTCTATCAGAATTGCATCAACTGAGTGCGACGCCATGATTTCTGCAATAATGTTCATGGTCTTGGTGCAATAAATCTTCAGTCATGTATTCCTTGTGAGTGGTCCACGGGTAAAGGGCATTTGCAGGGTTCATATACGTGTACAGGGCAGCAAACATAATACGCAACTGTAAGGGCATCCGACAGTCTGCAGCATCTAGCAATGCATGTTCCAGTGTGTTATCATTTGAAAGAAGACCATATCTCAGGCATGTTGTCTTAAATGTTGGCAAGATATTTCCTTTTACAAATCCTAGAAGATGATGGCGCCTGAAATATGAAGCAGCAACATTTGCAAATGAATTTTTTTGCCTCTAGGGTTCACTGTATACATTCTACTGATGATATTAGTATTCCTTTGCCACGGTGTCCATGTTCTAACACTTATTAAACACATAATGCAGCAGAATGTCAGGTTACAAGTGGGTTCCTTGCATCATCATCATCATGCTCATTCAGTTTAAACCATGCAGTAAGAATAGTGTCAGAGTCCCTCTGTGCATGAGCAGCTTGATGAGTATTGCCTCTGTGAAAGTAAACTCTTTGCTCTGGTTTTCAAGATATACAGAAAGTCTGTAGACATTGTGAGATGTATCATGTAGCTTGATCTCTGACATAACTTCCGGAGGAGAAACATATCTGCAAGCAAGATAATTAGTGATTTCATTGTGAGCTTGATTCTGCTCACAATCTGCCACTAGGTTGTCTCTTGCTTCAACAGAAGCACAAACACGTCCCTTGTATACGTACTTAAAGATATATCTAATTCTTTTCACTGATTAACAAATTTCTACATTAATGTACTTTTTCAGCAGGTAGGCATTGTACAGCACAACATACCTATTGTCAACTGAGGGACACCCAACTTGAACTGTGACTCCATTATTGCATTTTCTACACTCTGGATAGACATTCAAATTCAGAAGTGTTTCATCTCTGGCATGAACTATTTTCCATGTAAAGGGAAGAAAGGTTATCTGTTCATCAAGGACCATGTATCATGCATTTTTTTACTATCATGCATTTTTTTTTAGAAATTATGGATCATCAGTGGCATCAGGAATTTCAGCTGTTATGATCCTATCTATGGTATCACTGCCTTATGCTCCATCTGTAGAACCTCATTCTCATGCAAGCAGCTTCTAGTTTTTGTTGCCAGTTCATGATAAATGCAGTTTATAAGCACAAAAGTAGGAACCTTCACTTTTTCGCGGTATCTAAGGTTTAAAATGAATTTTTATAAATAGATAATCTTTCTTGAATCTTTCATTTTACCTTTAATTGAAAGCTACAGGACGGAATTTACTATTTCCAGTAAACATAATACTCTGGTGTATTTCAAATAGAACGTATAGGGACCTGAATCGATTTTTTTGGTCGCGCGTAAAATCGGCTATTTTTTACATGTCGACAGATTTGTAAGCAGAAGTTAATTCTCGGTTTAAAAATCTTTGAAAAATATAACTCAAATTGTGAACACAGGGTGTTGAAAACCATTGATTGACAATCACTAAAATGAGAAAACTAATTTCAAATGCGAATGAAATAAAGTCTAAAAATAATTAGATTAAACATTAAATTTAAAATTAAATTCAAGGTTTCAAACCAACTCTAACAAAAAATAACTTAATAAAAAGAAAAAGTAAATTATAAACTAAAAAATTATGAAATAGATGTTAAATACTAAAACTAATTTGAAAGGAAATCGTCAATTAAGATTTCAAAACAACTTTGATAAGTTAAAGTAAAAATCATTTTTTCCAGAATTAGTTTCTAATTAGTAAGGGAAAGTCGACCCTTAAAATACACGACCTTTTAACGATACTGTCATTTAGAGGCCACTCTAAAACATTTCTGAGGCCAATTTAATTTATGTTTCTTATAAGATGGAGTGTGTGAGGGTGTTTCTTTGAAAATCGCCGCCAGTGAGATGGCGAGTACAGATTAGTACTGAAAAGGGTAACGAGCGGTCTAAGTAACTAAGGAAGGAACAAGCATAAGTATAATAAGATTATAATAATGTATATTACAATAATGTATATTATAATAATGTATATTGCTTATTTATGCCAGCAAGACATTAAATGTCTTGCTGGCATAAATAAGCATAGGAATATCCAGGATAATTTTTATATGATCATTACTGGCTTAATTAGATTATATCTTATATTTTTGTTAGCAGCTTTTCAGAGTGTATGCATCTCTTGATGTAATTTTCTCAATAACTATTTAATAAAAATATTCTATTACCACATGTCTCTAGTAAAAAGATTTCGTGGAAGGATTGTATAAAACCATAACTTAAGAAAACATTGTCGGTTGTCGAGTTGGTTGCTTTTTCAGGATATGGCAGTCAAGGTGACTTGGATTTCACATATAGATACGTAGAAACACTCTCAATAGAAAACCGTTTAAAATGATCGAGTTACCTGACCGGAGTGTATTTCGAACAGGGTCCAACCTACCTTGCGTTTATAAAAACTTGCCATATTGCGCACATTTGTCTCCAGCATCACTGTTGGTGTGCTACTCTCTAGCTCAATATTAATAACAATAATAAAAGATGCGCTTTTTATTAGCGAACTGAACTGCAAGGCGAGTTTTTCTTATTTGAATAAAAATAGCTTAATATGGACAGTAAAGATTATTAACCAAACTTCATACCAGCGTTAGTCTAGCTGAATAGGGACAGTAAAGACTGAAATATTTTCTTAGTGAACTATATTACAAGACGAGTTTTCCAATCTTTATGACAAGATCTTTCTAACCATTTCTTTAGCATTTCTTTTTATTTTGAAAATGATAAAATACACTTCTTTAATTGTTTTAATAGAAATTTTCTGTTTTAGAAATATTTACATATATTAAGATACTAAGAAATAAATATAGTTTTAAAACACGGTAATATTTGATTCTCAAGTACTATATCGTGAGAACTATTATGAAAAAACATAAGCAGTAGTACTCATAGAAACATCTTGGAAAAATGCTAAGCCTAGAGTTTCTCAGTAGTATGTGGGTAGATATTTTCGAATGAAACAATTCTATCGTGTAACTTAAAATATGCTTGCCACACCCAGGAGGGTGCAGAATTTGCCTAGTTCTGGAGCTTTGCAATACATTTCCTTATGGCATATTCACTTTTAGAAATTTAATTTAGGATTAACTGTGCAACTTTGATGGAAAATTCGAGGATGAGCTGAAAATTTCTCGGTTTGTCTTACACCACAAAATATGACCAAATTACAAAACATCATCTCTTTTATATCTGGAAGAGTTCCATGACCGGACTAAGGTATTTTCAACACTAAATACACTTTCTGTCGTTAACATTTTAAAGTTTCGTATAATTTTCCGCTTTTGCTCAAAGACATATTGTCTTCAGAAGGAATTGTTAGATCTTCCGCCTTCGACACAGTTGAAAAACTTTTTTTTAAAAAGCTTCATGCAGGAAAAGCATCTATAGCTTAAAAGGTGTAAAAATTTCATCTGGTTTATCGTCTTACACTTTTCCCAAGTTTAGTGTGAAAGAACAGGCGAAATATTATATCTTACATATACAAACAAAAACCTTTTGAAATTGATAATGCATACTTTCAATAAATGATATCTTACGGAATTGTATTCTCCAAAATATCATATCTGTAAATAAATACATATAAAATTTTTAGCAATATAGAGAATTTTATAACAGAAACGAAGTGGGAATCTGTATGAAATGTTTTCTTCCCTGATTATCATGACTTAATTTTGGAAAACGTAGTACAACAAATTATTTATAAGAAAAAAATCCAAGATGAATTCTTATGACCTGTGAATTATTGTTAAAACTACAAGGATATACTTTTTTCTATTTTTAAGTATACATTGTCAGAAATTGAAAGCAATATAAGAATACAAACAGGCATCATATGACATAATTTTTATTCATTTTTAAAGATTACGTTTTCATTGAACATTTCGTACAATAATTTTGATTCCAATTTACTGGATTGTTTCTCAATCTTATTGATAAATATCAATATTTTTGAAGTGTAAAAAAGTCCTACATTTACCCCACACAAATGTTTCAGATTTATTTTTTCTTCCTTATTTTACTCTTTTGTGATTAATACAATGGTTACAGGGATTTATTTAATTTGCAGTTCTTATTCATTTGTCTTTTTTATTAATTTTTTCTTTCTTTAGAATCTTGCTTCCATTTGCTCTTATTTACTTAGTTTTTATCCATATATTTTCCTGTTATTTAATTTTAATTTCTTACATTTATTCATTGAATTGCTTGTTGTTGTTAATTTTATTATTTGATTTACTTTCGTTTCGTATTTTTTCCGTCTTTCTTATTTGATTTTTCTTTCTTTCTTATGCGGAAATAGACCGCCCCAACAAGCATGAATAAATAAAAAAATAACAAAAATATATAAAAGCAAACAAGCAAATAGTCGAAACAATTAAAAACTAAGAGTTTTGTAGATTTTTTCTTGACTTTTATAAGCAAGCACTGGAACACATGCCTCTTGTAAAATAGCCTTTTCTTAGACGTACTCGAAACGGGATCAAAATTAACCAAACACTTATTCAGATTTTACCTTATTTTTTGAAGTTTAATAAATCTTGTCTGCCTGTCATTTTACAATTACAGAGCGCCAAAACAAACTTCGCTTTTTATATTTACTGTTGAGACAAACTAACTTATAAAGGAACATATTAAGAAATCAAAAGAAAAAGAGAGCAAGCAATGAAAGTATGAAAAAATGAATGAGAAAGAAAGATAGAAAGAAAAAAAAGGCATGTGCATGTGGGAAGTGAGAAAAAGAAAAAATACAGAATGCGTATATATTGTGAAAGAAAGAATCAAAGCAACAGGAACAGAGAGAAAGAGAGAGAGAGAGAGAGGAAGAGAGAGAGAGAGAGGAAGAGAGAGAGAAAGAGAGAGAGAAAGAGAGAGAGAGAGAGAGAGAGAGAGAGAGGAAGAGAGAGAGAGAAAAGAGAGAGAGAGAGAGAAGAGAGAGAGAGAGAGAGAAGAAGAGAGAGAGAGAGAGAAGAGAGAGAGAGAGAGAGAGAGAGAGAGAGAGAGAGAGAGAAGAGAGAGAGAGAGAGAGGGGAAGAGAGAGAGAGAGAGAGAGAAGAGAGAGAGAGAGAGAGAGAGGAAGAGAGAGAGAGAGAGAGAGGAAGAGAGAGAAAGCGTTTATGTAGTGAAAAATAAGTAAAAGAAGAAAGAAACTGTGAGAAATAGAAAGAATGAAGAATAAGAAAGAGGGAAAAGTGAGAGAGAGAGAGAGGGGGGTGCGTATTTGGTGAAAGGAAGAAACAAACAAACAGTGTTTATTAGTAAATAAAATAATGATTGCTAAATAAGAAGGATAGAGTAAACAATTGAAAAGTATATAATAAAGCAAGTTAACCACGAAGAAAGAGAGGAGAGGGTTACAATAAAAAGGTAAAATAAAGTAAGGTATAAATGAAGAAGAGAAACAAAGAAAAAAGAAGTAAATATTGAGCTGAAAATTAAACAAAGAAGACAAATTAAAATGCCATTTAAATAAATTCAGAAGCTGAAAGAAAGAAAGAAAAACACCAGGAAGACAGAAAAAAGATGATTGAATGCATAAATGTTGAAGAAAATCTGACATGTTCAGAAAGACTTGAAATAATGCCCATCAACTTAATAACAAATATAAAATCAAAAATATTAAAAATTGTTGGTAGATGTACTGTGATAATCAAACGTTAAAAAATTCTGTATGTTTAGCAATTAAAAGATTCTATAAAAGCTCCACTATACAAATAACAAGATCAATAGTTTATTAGCCATAACCTCCTCACTTGTCATATTTTTGTCAGAATATAGGAAACACTATGATTGTATCAATGAACTCTCTCATTTAGACAGGTCCATGAAAGTTTGGCAATATGCCTACTTAAAAATTCTATATCAATTTTACTTTCTTAATAAATATTCTTTCAATCACTCTAACAAAGATCAGATTTAAAATAGAAAAAAGAAAAAGTATTCGATTAATCATTACGATTAGTATCCTTATTTTTCTTGTTTTGATAATTACGCTTCAGCCAATAGGTTTGATAGATTTTCTGTTGTTGCTTGATGTAATGAGATAAATTAAAATCATTATGCAATTGATTATTTCCACTGTAATCAATATCTTTATTTCGATCGATACATTTTAGATAGTGAGGTCTCTGAACTTATTATTTTGATTTAATATTATGAAGTAAAATATTAATATTCGACAAATTATTAGGACGAATAATCTTCACCGTTTAGTTTCGGTTGATGCACTTAACTTGCCATCCTAGTGTTATTTGAAATTCTGAGAATTGAAAGAGACAGACAGGGCGAGTGTGCGACAAACACACACACACACACACACACACACACACACACATATATATATATATATATATACATATTTATTTATATATATAATAAAAATTTTAGGGATAATTTTTTATCCAATAAAAATACAATATTAATAGGTGTAATAAAATAAAATATGCTCAATAAATTAGTTTCAACTAATAAAAGAACTTACTTCAAAGTTGCTTTCATCAGACCAGACCACTTTGGCTCAATCCCAAACCATTCAATTTTAATGCTCTTTTGCAAAAGAAAGTCTATTTTTCTTATTAACATTAGACAGCAAAAGTTTTTTTTTCTAGCTTTACATCCTTTGGGCCAGCTTCTACTAAACTTCTTCTCGCTGTACGAGTCGATATGACATTGTTTGTTACCTTTCAATATTTAGCAGTCACGTTAGAAGAGTTTTTTCATATCAGCTAGAGATTCCCTCTTTAGCAGTCTATCTTCCCTTGCAGGAAGATAGACTGCTTTTCCGGCCTTGACCATTACGATTTTTGAAAGAAGTGGTTTTGTTATATCTTTTAATGGTTGTTTGTACATCGTTTCTTGAGCATTTTTGACTTGGAATAATCCTTCTTTGAACAATGCAATGATTTCAGACCTGTTACTTTCAGGAATGTTTTTCTTGGAGATATTTTCAACAAAAAAGAAGCACTTATAAATTTATACTAAACTTGCTACTAAAAAATTAGAAAATATTTAGCACTCCAGATTAAATTTTAGTACTACAGATTAAGTTTCAAATAAATGATTTTGCCCTTTATGCCAAATAAATAAAAATGAACATCAATCATTATTGGTACGCATAAATGCCAGGGAAACATCAATTCAAGAACCCCTATTTTCAGCTAATATATGTACAAGTTTGAATTATATTTCTAACTTTTATACACCTGCTCCATAATTTTGTTCGTGGGTATATATATATATATATATATATATATATATATATATATATATATATATATATATATATATATATATATATATATATATATATTTGTGTGTATAGTGAGTTGGAGAGAATTTATACAAAGAGTTTTGCATGAGGAGTGCGAAAGTTAGATTTATGGACAGAAAGAAAAATAAAAAAATGAGAATTGAGTAAGGCAAAAAAAGACAAAAGGAAAATAATCCCTAATACTAAGCGGATTAACGAGAAAATTAAATCGAAACTTTGCCGTAAAATATCAGAATAAAATCCTCCCAGATTTAAATTAACTATAACATTCTTATAAACATTCTGAAAAATATTGATTTCAGATTAATTTTAAGTATTTCTATCGTGACTTTTTAGACAATAATTGATTTTACTTTAAAGAGGAACACTCGATAAAATCGATATTTCCCTTGTCTTAAGGAAACAGGTGTTTGTGTCACTAATGCTTTTTCACCATAAATCTTATTCTCCTTCCCTTTATCTACATAAGATGAACTTTAACCGAAGTTCATCAAATGACTGTGAAACGAGGATTAATTGTAAAAGAAAATGAGGTCTTAATTTGCTTAGACTAAGTGCTTTATGTATCGTTGCTGTAAGTGATAACCTACTTAAGCAATAATATTTAGCGCTATTACAATATTTAAAGCTTTTGAAGCTGATTCTTTTGCTCACCTTACAATAGCTTATGATTCAATATTGCACACCGACTTTTTAAAAACAGTAACATTAACAGGAAACGTTGTGACATCGTTAAAAAGTTTATCTTGCACTAAGTCATAGGTCTCATATTAAAAGCGTATCATTGGCACTGCTTGAGTTATATTTGTATACTTTAAACATAACTTATTCAAGTGCTTTCAAGAACCTTCAAGATATGATATGCATCGGTACTCAAGATAAATAAAAAAGCGAAGGCTCCAAGGTACAGCCTACGCAGCCGCCAGCTGTGAACGCAGAATATTGAGGAGCTCTTGGTTGGAATGAGTGTATATAGTAAAGGACTAAGAGTGAATTCTTTTATAGGAGGAAACATAATATGTGTTGGCTTTGTCGGGAAACTCCTAATGCATTAAAAAAAAGGTGGGAAAAGAAGCAAATTCAAGTGGTTTGAAAAAGGAAGATTTCTCCTTATACTTCCTTAACATACGGTTGTGGGTTAAAGTAAATAAATAAACAAATAAAATGAAAAATTGAAAAAAAATATAAATACGTGTTATAAAAATTCAGGAACATTTACTTACAAAGGTATTCCAGCGAATAGCAACACACACATACGTGTGCGCGTAGGCAAGCACACACAAACACACACACACACAAATATATATATATATATATATATATATATATATATATATATATATATATATATATATATACATACATACATACATACATACATACATACATACATACATACATACATACACATATAACGCAAAAATGCATACGTACATAATTACATATAGAAAAAAATACTCCCACAAACACGCATATACACATATATACAAAGACGCAAGCAAACGTGCATGTACTCATTCAAAAGTATATAGAGTACATGCACACATACACCAAAACGGCTTTCCGATATACAAACACTTAATGATATACACATACACAGAGACACACTTAGATAAGTACACGCACACATATGTATGGATGCGCACAATTAAAATTCTCGTACATATACATGCATGCGCAAACAAATATGTATACTCATAAACGTACAGGCAAACATACACACAAGTATCTTTGTATGATGATATAAACATAAATATTTACCAAGCCTAGCTTGGCCTGCTACGAAGAAAAATGGTGCGGGTAGATTTTAGAAAGAATGCATTGTGCATTCGAAATACCTAGGTTGGAACACTAATCACTGATGCTGGTGAAAAATATGCAATCATTTATTCAACGAAACTGATTCTATTATAAGGTTATCTGTTAATTCATAGAGAACTTATTCAGTGGAAAATATGCACATGCAAACGCATGCACGTATTCACTCATTCGCGTATGTTTACACGTATATAGGCACATACGTATATATATATATATATATATATATATATATATATATATATATGATCTCTTAAACGAATGAATACTTAGAAAAAATAAGTAAACTAACGCATACTAAACATATAACTATATAAATGTGTACAACACTGATGTGTCGGCATCGATATGTCCCTGAACTAAATTTTCACTGTATAATGTTTGATCTATGTGATCTAAGGAGAAGTATTGATTGCAAAAACGTAAAACATTTCGTTTGCAAAATGCTTTAATTAATCAGCGTTGCTGTTGTCACCACTTCCCTCAATTTTACAATTGTGCTTCTTGGTGGCATTCAAGTCAGAATTAGTGCAAATGGTTTGCTGCTTCCTTTTGGGGATGTTGATGCTATACCGTCCGTCCATCCAGTTAAAGATGAAAAACATATAAGACAGCAGGTGGTTTGAATTCGGTTTTCCTCCTTTTAGTGTGGTTGCAACAGGGCTCAGCTGTCTGTCCTGCAATTTTACTCATAAAATCTATCTCTTTCCCCCAGATATGGGATAAGAGATAGATTCATACCTTTCCACGGAAATAGATGCAATGAACTCGACTAGCATTCGAACTCGGATCTCCTCAATCCGAGCCGCTATCCATTAATCCACTGTGACTTTGTATACACACTAGTTCAATGAGGCCGTGTGCCACATCTAAGCTACGCTTAGAAAATCACTACACTGGTTCAATGAATCAAGACTTCACACACATTTCATTGGAAAATATTATTTTCCCCTTGATTCTTGCAAATTTATGTTTTGAAGCTTCAGATTAATAAATATTCCATATGATTGAAAACACCTTTCACTGCGTCAAGGTAATATCATGTAAATAGACACTTACGCACATATAAACACTCAGAGAAACAGATACGTTTAGATGCAGATCTTCCTTTCTTGCTACGCATAAGTAAAATCAGATATAAAATTGTATTATCTCCGTCCTATAATAATCGTCACATTTGCAGATAAAATTTTACATTAAATGTAACATTTATAGGGGAGTCAAATTAAAAAAATTATTAGATTATATCTCCACTGATCGCAGAAACTTTTTTTCATAAGAAAGTAGTTGAATTTTTTCAGCAATTAAGTTAATTAGATGTTATAATTTTTTAAATGCTTGCCAAACAGGACCGTTTCACTTTATTAAGAATGCCATAGTACAGTGGTTCTTAACCTTTTTTTTCTCTGGGCCACATTTTCAGAACGAAAATTTGTTCGCATCTTACTAAATTTTATGTGATGAAAAGAACATTTAAAAATAAAATAAATCGAGAGATAACCGCGGATCCGAAGTCAGAACATTATCATTGATAACTCTCTCCTTCAATTTGCAAACCCTAGTTACTATATTCTTAATACTTGATAAAATGCAAACATATCACAATGATAAAATCGATCAATAATTATTTATAACTATTTATACTGGGACGCACACATGCAATTACAAATAATCCATAATAATATTTTAAAGTTTGAAATAAAATTTTTTGACATATGCATTTTTGAAACTGTTTCTAATTATTTGATTGTCTTTCAATTTTTCCGCCACACCTACTATCCTCTTTCGTCTCACCTGCTATCCTCTTCCGCTACACCTATATATGGTGTGCCGCACCGTTTGAGAACCACTGCCATAGAAGATGGCTGAAAGTCTAAATTGCATGAAGAATGGCCTTAGCATTTTCCTAGAAATAAAAACAAATTAAATGTAAAACATCTTTTGCAATCTTTTATAAAAATTGCAAACATCATAACCAAAACAGAACAAGTAATAAACACACACACACACACACACACACACACACACACACACACACACACACATATATATATATATATATATATATATATATATATATATATATCTGTGTATATATATATATATCTGTGAAATCCCCTAACACATTCTTTCAGTCTGTTTCAGTATCTATCTATCTATCTATCTATCTATCTATCTATCTATCTATCTATCTTCATCAGTTCACTTGTGTACCGATTTACATGTTATATGAGCATATTTACTTATTTATGTGCCTGCAAACAAAAATTTTTCACTAAAATAATCAGCATTATATATTTTACGTGTCTTACTACATGAAAGGGAAAAAAATCTATTTCAAGCACGAGCAGAAAAATCTGGAATTTGGGTTTCAGCCATCGTTTTAAAGCAAATTAAATATATTTTACATACTTTTAGGCAAAATCAGATAAGTTGGCGTGATCAGAATTAAAGCATCTGGCGTGATGTGGCGACTTACTATGTCTACCTATCAGAAATAGAAATATCTTGATACAGTAAAATCCTTCAGAACTGTTTTTACTTAGTTCTATCTACACTGATGCTTTCCATTAAAATTATTTTTGTGTCTGTTTTAAAGTTGTAAAGATCACACATATAAGTCACACGTACACTCACACATGCACATACGCGCATATGTATACATCTAAACATAAATGTCCATATACAGATATATACGCACACATTTTATACACCTATATATAAAAGCTTTTGATTATCCATTACACGTTTGAAGTTATAAATCCCTGTCTAATATATATAGCAAAAACGTCGATTCCTGTGTCACACGATACACGTAAGGCGGTGGTTTTTGTTTCCATTTCTCGAACGATCCATAGAGATCCAATCATTGTTTGCAGCAATTGTGAATTTTTACAGGAACAGTTTGCTAACCCGACACCTAAGATAGATTGCTTTCAATTGGCTCTTACTGTCATGGTAATCAACTAAAACTTGGATGGAACCATTAGCGCAAAATCAATACAGAATACTGCAGTCTGATTTTGAACACAAATTGCTGTTTCAGTTCTACATGCTTCTAACTGTTACTTCTTCCGCTATATCTTATATATACAGTTATTTATAACAATATATACATATATACTTCATTGTGCCATTATAATCCTATCAAATTTTCTTAATATGGTTACTGCTATTATCCTTTCAAATTTATCTACATATAGAAAGGAATAAGTCTGAAGAAACAATAAGGTAGGTAATGAATATTACATTAACAATCAATCAAGTTTCCTTGATTTTGTTAATATTTTGTGTTTATTACAATCATCCCCACAAAACTATCAACATAATAAAAAAGATGAAAGCAACTTTTAAACGTGTCCTTGAAGTTAATCAATATTTGATGACCAAACGATTAAATCTCCTTGAGTTTTAACTATTTTTCAGTTTATTTCCTTCATACAACATTATTTACATAGAGAAAGGATAAAAGCAACTGCGAAAAACATCCTTGCTGCTAATCAATATTTATTATTAAAAATGCATTCAGAAATTCCTTAATTATAAATATGGAAAAATAACACAATGATAATAATGTAATCCAAGTATTTAGTTAAAAATTTCGGCAGTTCTGAGATGAATGATTTTATTATTCCATATATTTTTAATGCTGTTGTCTTTATTGTTGTTGTTTGTAGAACATCATTTAACGCAGTATATTTTTGATCAGATTGTTAGAAGTTTTGTAGTGGTTTTATTTCTCAATCTTATATACAAGAACATAATAATCTGAGAAAATTGCAAAATTGAAAGCTTAGGTATAAGGTAACATTTATGTTAGTATTTACAAGACTTGAACACCTTTAACCTTATTAAGGAATTGCCATTTTGTTGACCCAACCATATTAAAAATAACGAATGCAACGATAATACACAAAATATATCACATAATGAAATTAATTTTGGTATTTTAGAAGCAATACAAAGAATCCTTTAATTGTATGTTAATATGATACGACAAGCTGTTACTGCACATTTAAAGCTATAAAGATAATTGTATCAATATAAATAAACGAAGTGGTATTAAAAACTCTTGGCACAATTCTCGTCTCAAAAATATAACTAAATGCCAAAATATAATTTATTTTGATTCCCTTTTTGGTCGGGAAGAACATATACACCATGCTGTGTCTGTATACACACACACACACACACACACACACACACACACACACACACACACACACAAATATATATATATATATATATATATATATATATATATATATATATTAACAAAAATTAAGTCTCCCCTTAAAAAATAAATGAATATGTAAAAAAAAATAAAAACGGTCGGCCAGTGTATTTCTCGAATTTTAAGAAAAAGGGCCCTAATAGTAAAAAAAAGGATAATAAATATATGATAAAATAAAATGCTCTAAAGTTATCTTCACGAATATGAGTTTCACAGATAATATCCGCTCAGCAGGGGGTTAGATAATTAAATTGAATTTATTAACTTAAATCCTATTTCTTTTTGTATGCGCATGAGTCTGGATGGTAAGTTTTAAACATTTTATATTATTTTTTACTTTATATATATATATATATATATATATATATATATATATATATATATATATATATATATATATATATACGCACGTACACACACACACACACACACATATATATATATATATATATATATATATATATATTATATATATACATAGAGAGGGAGAGAGACAGAGGGAGAGAATTCATGACGTTTTCCATATTTATTTTGCTTAAACTATACCAATAAAAACACTAAAAATTAAAAATTATAATCAACCAGTCAATCTTCGCATTTAATGTTCGATTCTAAGTTTAAACCCAACATTTCAGTTGCTGACATTTTTGCTCCCAGCCAAGAATAGTCTTGTGCCTTACTAATCTAAGCTTAGTAGATATCGAGCAAAAGTCCAAACATATCTGTGTAGAGCATATCGACCAAACCACCCTCTCGATTTGATATATCAATTTCTCTTGTCGCTTCTCATGCTTGCGCTTAGTGAATTCACTACCCCACCTTACTTCCGTTTCTACTTGTCACCCACACCACCCACTGGGCCTGAAGTATTTTCATCCGCCTTTCATTTTCGTGCCATTTATATTCATACATACATGCCTGAATACATACATAGACACATACATTAGTTCGTAAATGCAAAAATTTTCATAAATATGTAGTCTTACGGGCGACTACCGTGGTGCAATGATAAGCAAGCCTGATTCGCAAATTAGTTCGTTAGGGTAGTGAGTTCGTTTCACAAGAGTAACCCAATAACATATATATATATATATATATATATATATATATATATATATATATATATATATATATATATATATATTCGTGGCATATGCAGGTAACGTTACAATTATCGGTGCGTAAAATGGAATTGGTGCACAGTGTTTTGAAATTCTTGTCGATTCATTGTTCAAATTCGTGTTTCGTTAACTTTGTGCTAATGACTTTTGAAAAAGCATGAATCCATTTTTCTCCAGCTATAAACTAAATATCAGGGCAGGCTGAGTTCTCTTACCTTGAGAACAACAGCTCTGAAATCAGACAATGTCTTTCCGGGGACGTTCATCTAACGTCTTCAAGGTTGGAGGTTAAAGTCAGTTATATCTGCTCTGAGATTTCGTAGTACATTATGCACCATTCTCTGTTGCCAGTTCTTCCAGAAAGTGTGCTTGATTTTGCACATATCCAAAGTAATAGCCTTTAGTAGTATATAAAGGTAATGTTCATTGCGGCAACCGTATATTGCCATGGAAATACTCAGACTTAATTCAATTATGCTTTGGCATTTGATACGCCAGTGCGAATACTAGTTAGACTGTTCATAGCAAGGTAATATGGCTTAATAGAATTCGGACGGGGCATGTCATTGGTGTTAGATCGACTGGACATTCCATTTCTGAAACTGTATGGACATATGACATCCACGCGTAAGCATGTCATTGACCGGTGCATTACTAAGTGACCATTTACCTCCATTCATTCAATAATTCCATGTACACAGACAACGCTGAATTATGTTAGCTAGATTATTCACTGTGTCACCAATTGTCAGGACTGGTTTGAGAAGCATTCTAAATATTTTAACAAATGATGTGATAAGTATATTGCCCTGATTTGAGCCCACTTGAGCATATATGGGACGTTGTACAGAGGTGCATTTGCACATAAGAACATGTACTTAAAATTATCAGGAAGCTGTTAACAGCTATCAAGACAATATGCCAAATTCTCTCCAGATGACAATCAATCATTTGTAGAATCGATGTGAATTAGAATTTTTTCATTTTACTGAATTAGATTAGGTTCTACACGATAGAAGGGACATATTCCATGACCCTTGTACGTGTAACTGCGTGTGTGTGTGTGTTTATTGGGTGAGTTGAATTTTGTCCACATAACTGATTCGATCATAAAAAGGAAACTATAAGGAACACGTCAAAATGTAGACAAAATTTTTTCTTTCATTAAATCGATAAAACAAACAACAATAGAGGGTATGTTTTAAAATATGTGACACTTTGTTGAAAAATAAAGTTACTTTAACTTTCGTTAAAATAACACAAATACAGAGACGAAAATTCAAGAAATAATAACTTAATTATAAAAATAATTTATGTGCAATACATAGAAAGTGCACTGACAACATTAAATTAGCGTAAACAATGTTCATTGAGGTGATTGTAAAACATTGTTTTATGTTGATGATTTAAATTATTTCAGTATAGTTTAAAGAGGCTGACTAAGATGAACCCGATCGACTGCTTTCCATTTGTATATATGGAAACAGATATAAACCCCCATTTTTTACAAGAGAAAAGTATTTGGAACAAAGCCGCAGTGTTAATGAAAACACAGATGTATTTTTAGCTGGATATTTAAAGATTTTGTTTGAATTTTTATTGTCATATGCTAAAATTATTCCAACATTGGTTAATGTGTCCGAGTGTAATCAAGCCGATCGACTGTTTCTCCGATATGTCATCAAAACAATAAACCAAAATGTAATAGATTCGAGTTAAAGTTGCCAAATGAAATATTTAGGATATTTAAAATTAAGATAATCTAAAATTAGGAAAATTGCCTTCTACATGTAATTCTGGAGAACAAACTAATGTATATTATTATTATTATTATTATGTTATTAATACTGTTTATTATAAACTGAGTATTTACTTAAATATTTGTATCTATAAAAAGAATGTATAAACATAAAGATGTCTATAAATAATTGTCGGAGTTTGTCCATTTCATAATGCGTGACGTCATTTGTTTACATGTGGATACGCCATGAGCAGATATGAATGTACATGAGAGATTCATGGAAGATTGTTCTTTAAAAGCAGTAAAATCGACCTTGCTAACTGAACGATCCTCTGTGGATCAATCGGTTAAGGCACGTCAGGCTATATGACGGTTCCGTATAGGATACAGGTTCGATTCCTGTCGGAGGACGAATATTTTCTATGAAGATTTCTCGAACATTCATATTATTTATTAATACTGTTTATTATAAACAGAGCATTTACTCAAATATTTGTATCTATAAAAAGAATGTATAAACATAAAAATGTCTTAAAAATAATTGTCAGACTTTGGCCATTCATTATATATATATATATATATATATATATATATATATATATATACAGGAGTTAGACAGAATAATGTGAACAGCTTGCAAAAATCGCAATTTTTCAATTCAGGCATTTCCAGGCATCAAATCGGCATAAAAGGTAACTAGCACTTAGCACATTAAAGAGAGTAAAAGAGTTACATACTAAAATGTCCGACCTATTGGATTTTCAAAGAGGACAAATAGATTGTACCCGATTAGCAGGAGCATCTGTAACCAAAAAGTCTAAATTATTGAATATGCCACGTGCTGTTGTGTCCCCTGTTATTACAGCTTACACAAAACAAAGCAAAACATTATCAGCAAAGGGTAATAGGAGACGGAAACCAAAGTTGATCGAAAGAGACTGGCAAGGTTTAAAATGAACTGTAGCAAAACTATCATCAAACTACTGCAGCAAAATGACATCAGAACTCATTAGTCACCTAACCAATACAGTTTCTACAAGCACAGTACGTCGGGAGCTTCACTAAACTAGTATCCATGGAAAGGAAACAATTCTTAAACCTCTGATTACAAAGACTAACGCCAAGTTGCGAAAAAATATGGTGTGATGATTACAAGAATTGAACATTCGAGGAACAGAAAAACATTATTTCGTCTGACGAGTCTTCTTTCACGTTATTTCCTACCATGTGAAGCCTAGTATCCGGATTGTATATTCCCGATAGTCAAACATGGAGGTAGCTCAGTAATGATTTACACGACAATTTCCTGGTATTCTTCTGGTCATATCATCACTCTTAACCGTAGAATTACTACAGATAAAATATTTCGACATTCTTAATGACAATGTCCTTACAATGGCTACCATACTCTTGCCAGAATGATAATGCACCCATAAACATTGCAAAAAAAGTGAAACCATAGTTTGATGAGCATCAGAAACATCCTCCATGGCAGCACACTCACCTGATCTACACATAAATGAACAATTATGGGGAGTTCTAGAGCAGAGAGAGGAACGGATTTCCACCCTTATCGTCGCTAAAGCTACTTTACGAAATTTTACTGAAGAATATGACTTATTTGATTCCATTTCATGTAGAATCAAAGTAGTTTTAGATGCAAATGGATGTCCAAATAACTTATTAGTCAATTTATTATTTTGTCTAACGCTTATATATATATATATATATATATATATATATATATATATATATATATATATATTATAATAGATGAGAATAAAAACATTTTACATCGCTACACAAAAGCTTTCATATTTCGGATCTATAATCGTTCCACTTCGAACGATAGAAGATAATATATAATAAAAATGATTTATTTGGGAAATTTTAAAACAAATCGTTACCTCTTTTGAAAGTTAAAAACGTGGTGGGGAGCCTAATGTCAGAATTAAAAAATATAGTCGTGGGCATGCCTGGATTAACTAATTAAACTCAGATGTAAGCTAAAATAAAAAAAATGAAAGATATGGTCAGAAGATTTAGGGACGTGGATTATTAATCTATTATTAATTCATGTCTTGATAAATTGACACTCTAGACAAGTCAGCGGCGAACAATATTGTAACCAAAACAGAATTCAGAGTTACCGCGACCAAAAATTTATTTTTAAGAATTTTTCAAAATGTTTTTATACTACGAAAACTTCTTAAAGGGATCGAATAGGTAAAGTTGACAGAAATTATTTTATGGAACTTTAATATATGATACTAATTATATTGAATGGGCAGAAAAACAAGGCAATATTAAGGTTGAAAAAATCAAATAAAATTTTTGTGGACCATTATATACTTATAAAATAATGGCCATGTAATTGTAATGCGTAAAATATTTATGAAAAATTCTTTTAACTATATTTTAATGTAAAATTTAAACAATGCCTATCGTTTATTAATTTCTTTGGTTTATCAGAATATTATTTTTTAGGAAACTTTATAATATGCGGCTTTTCTTGTAAACATAAGCGACATTTTTCATTAATTTCTTTTAAATGCTAAACATATTTAGAAAGAGATGTTCGGTTACGGTGGGTATTGATTGTTTCTGAAAGAAGATATGTGCTGATACCACCTCAGGTTAAATTTTTTTTTGTATTGCTAATATAAAATTTCTTTACTGTTAAATTTTCACTAGATGAAATGGTACATTGGTAAACAATAGAATCAGTAAAACACCTATTTTGTAATAGACATTTGTTCGAATTTCTACAATTACACAGTTTATTATCAGTATTGTTTTCTGTTTTGGAATAACAATTATTACTTTGGTTTAACTGTTCATTTATAATTTTATTATTATGTTTTTTTTAATAATTATTTCTAGATTATCTGTACAACTGTGACTTAATTTAAGTGTATTTTTTATTAAAAATCTTGCTAAGAGAATTATTACTGGGGAAAGCTACCTCAGTTATATTGAGAACCTTCTGTCCTAACTTAGATCCAACCATTTGGTTAAATGTGTGTGTGCACCAAATGATTTTTTATTTCTATTTTTTCTGCTATTAATATTATGTTTTCTGTATTTAATGTCAGAGCATTTATAACCACCATTTTTAAGGAATTGTTGTAAAAATTGCTATGTTTATAAAATACATCTTCACTGGAAGAGTTATTACCAATTTTATATTCTATAGAGGAGGTATATGTTTGATTATAGATGGAGGGTGATTAGATTTTAGGTGGATATATAATGAATTTGTATTAGTTTTCATGTATAGTTGGTATATATTATTAACTAAGTCTAATGTTGCATCGAGGAAGTTTACTTTTTTTTTTTAATTTGCGTTCATTATAACTTTGAGGTTTAGTTTTTTTAAACTTCCAGTGGATTGATTTTCTGATTTTGTCAGTTTTGAAATTTGTACAATTTTTCAGTACCATAAGGCCATCATCCATATATCACCATATATTCTCTATATTGATGTCATGGTGGGCAGTAAAGTTATATAAAATGAATAAACCAACAAGGTCGGATGACTCAGCAGAGTCTAACGATTCCATTGCAATATCAAATTGGTCACCTGAATTATTTTTTATCCATTCTTCTTTGTTATGGATAAGGACAGATTTTTTAGCGTTCATAATAATATCCAGTTCATCCTTTGATAGACCAGAGTACTTGTTGGCGACTTCCAAATCTAATGTAAAGAGTTCCCTTGAAATGGATGGGTAGTAATCCGTGATATCAAACTGGATCAAAGAACAATTAGTTTTATCTTTTATATTATAAAAGCAATTAATGACATCATTGGTGTTAAACTTTTATACTTAATTAGTTTGTTGACTCATTCGAGGATATTTTTACAAATTTTACCAATTTCCAGCTTAGTAGGGATGATGATCCTGGTGGGCAGATTAGTTTCAAAGTCCGGTTTATGGTTCTTGATGGTTATATAAGATTCCTTTGTACACAGTTTGCTAATTCTGTCACTAATTTTAAGTTTTTCCATAATGTTTTTGCTAGTTTAATTAATTCTGTCAACCAAGTTAACTAAGCTACTTTTCTATAATTTTTATTTATTTTTTCTAATTAGAGTAATATAGGAAAGCACTTGTTAGGTAATTAATCCAAAGTTCTTTAGTATTTTTGTTATTATTTTTAAAAAATAGTGCTCGATACAAAAGTAGAGCATAAATATAATTAGTTATTTAAAAAATATGATTCCAATGTTACATAAGAGTTCCCGTGTTTCAAAACAAAATTTCGCTTGAAGATGGAACAGAGCTTGGTACTTTAATTCAATTTAATTCAAATAATTATATTGAAGTTTTCGGCTCTTGTTTTGAAACATGAGAACGCTTATGTAGCGTTGAAATCATATTTTTAAATAAATAATTATATATATATATATATATATATATATATATATATATATATATATATTTGTCTGTTTTGGCGGGGGGGAAATATTGACTGGCAACAACGAAGATGTTTTTAGTGGTGATGGTGGAGAAGCAGATTATGACGTCATTTTGATAAAAATAAAGTAATACACGAAATACAAGAAATCTTTAAATGCAATATAAATATGTGAGGAAATGCCACTGGAAATAGCATTGATGAAGTTGTTCATATTACCATAAATTTTCAATCAGATTGTTCTTTTCTTTTAAAAAAGTAATTACTTTTCCGGTGTAGGATATCCGCAGATAAATAATGAAATATCGCAAAATAAAATATGGGCAAAATAGGAATTTAATAGAAAAATTATATTTTCTCATGCAATGAACGTGTACGGTGAAACGTTCCAGTCTTGTAATGTTTTTAAAAGAAACCTTTTTAAAAATGAAAGAGAGAAAATCCTTATTTTCTAACACTAACTATAGTCGATCTTCCAGCACCCACTCAAGCATCAAGAATATTGGTCTAATAAATGAGAGCGCTTGAACACAATGCTGTCATCTCCAGACAAGAGTAGCCTTGTTGGTTCTTTGCTACCTCTCGTAATGATAATGGTGACCTTTACTCTGGTGAACTCCCTAACTGAATCACTACCCTTACCTCTATCAGCAATATCTTGTTCTGGCTGATCTAATCATTTATATTTCTGTAAAAAAAAAATAAAGGAATAAATATTTCCTACCTCCGCCAACAACTACCTCTTCCACTTTAGAAATTTCGCTTTATGCTTTTACACAGTGTATCTTTCTCTCTATGATTTACTTCTCACTTCCTTCCAATTTCGAATGCAGTTACGCATTCAAATTCAAATCAAGGAAGCATCAACTGCCACTAGATTAAATCATACTTTAATTCTTTCCCTATCAGTCCCGCATTAAGCTGTGGTTCTTTTAAAGGCATCGTTAATTAAGAAAATACAACCACTGGATGTTAATTATTTTTCCTTGTTTTGCATATTAATATTCAAATGCATTTACATTCTTCAAAAGATAATCGTTACTTAGATCTACGCGAGCAAAATGTTCAGTTGAACATAATATCGAGTGGCGCAGATCAAAGATTCTACAGCCAGCTTGTTAATGTGTGCATGTGTGTGTGTGTGCGCGCTTGCTTGCTTGCGTGCATGTATGTGTGTGTGCGTGTGTGTGCATGTATGAATGTGCGAAGGCGCAGCTGCACTAGTGTGCGTCTATGCGTGCATGTCATTCTGATCATTTGATCATTATGCAAAAGAGAGTAAGAATGAGGCAAGAAGAAAGAGAAGAGAGAGAAAGGAGAAAGGCGATTACTTTTGCATAAAAATAACAAAGACAAATTGATTTTTTTTTTAACGAGAACAAAAACATCACTGGAAAGAGAGAAGGATAAGAAAGACTTTAATAAAACCTCGATGAAGTTTAAAAATGAAAAGAAAGTTAAGAAATAAGAAAGTGATATAAATAAATAAAAACCACATTTGTAAGTAGACTAAGTGAATAAAATAACGATTTAAGAGAATCGAAAGGGGAAATCAGTTAGAAAGAGAGTAAAAGAGATAAAACTGTTTACGAAGAAATTCAAGAGGAAATAAAAACAGAAGGAAAGTAGAATGAAGTTGTAACAATAATGAAGAAGAAAAAGAAAGAAGAAGAGGAGGAGGAGGAGGAGGAGGAAAAGTAATGAATAAAGAAAGAAAATGGTGATGAATAAAAAGGACAAAGAAATAAGAAAGAGAGAAGAAGAGTGTTAGAAAAGGAAAGTATGATTAAATAAATCACTATATAAACCGATAAATAAATAAAGAAAAAAGAAAGAAAGAAACACAAAGAAAAAATAGAAAATAAGAAAAGGACAACGCATAAAAAACTAAATAATGAAGACGATGAGGAATGAAGAAAGAAAAGAAAGAAAAGAAAGAAAAGAAAGAAAGAAAAAGAATAGGAAGAGGAGGGGGATAAATGTAGAAAAAAGGAGAAAAGGGTTAAATTTTATGGTGTAAAATACTATAAATATTAATAAAAAAAGAAAAATAGATTAGCATGCAAAAAGGTAGGTGGAAATAAAATTGCATGAACGAGCGAGTGAGTGGTTGAATGAGTGTATCAGTCAGTTCGTTGCTGAAAAACATGTCATACTTGACTCATGTCCATTCTACTGTTGATCCGTATTCAGTTAATAAATTCTTAAGCACGATACGTGGGGCTCTAATGTATACATGTGTCGTCGCAAAAACTCCTAAGTGATACATTTGTATTCATTCACAGGTGAAAAGAGAATCGTAATAGGTAGTCACTACCACTTTCACGTTCGTAATCTTTTGCAATAATGCCGCCATCTTGCTTTCGCTAGGCTTGTTCCAATCCTTTCTGGCCGCCATAATTTCTTTTGTCGCTCATATACAGAGTAAAATTCGTTTGCAATGCAAACTTTACATTGTGTTGTAACTTGAAACCGAGACAGTTTTAAACGTAGTTCAATACAGATAACATAATTCTTTAAAGTTTGCATTAAATACACGCGCACACATACACACGTGTGCATGTGTCTGTGTACTTTTGATGGGTGACTATGAATATTTTCATTCGTATTTATTGGACCCTGTCAAGGTTGGTAATAGAGAAAGAAGTTTTTCTACTGAACCTGAAGTGCCAGTGTGTCCTTTTATTTGACTGTTTATCCATGAACAGTCATTTTAATCTTCAGTCGAGTTAGCAATTACCATATCTATCTGTGTATTGTTTTTCTATTGAAATCAAATAGAAATTTGATGATTTTGTGAAGCGACGTAGCAAGCAAAAGTAATGACAAAGACCTTAAACCTCAACGGATTCAGTCAAAATAAAACTTTATAAAATAAAGTTGATGGATAAAGCAACATATACAGGTGTTACTTTGTTATTAATTCAAATTGTATCAATTCCTTCTTCAGTAGATAATTCAATACTGATTTCACAAACTCCCCAATTTCTGTCTTCTGTATCTTGGCTCGATTGTCTTTCGAACATTTTATTGAAATGAACGGATGACGATCGTTAGGTTATCGCCGTAGAGTGAAGTAAAAATGTGAGAATTTACGAATTTATACTGTTTTAGAACCTATATATACGCACACATACGATGACATGTTATTATATACAGTTGATAAAATGCTAATAGAAAGAAAACTTAATTTGTTAATCGCGAAGTAACAAACCACTTGCATAAAGATAAAAACTGAGTTCAGCAGATACAAAAATAGGAAGGGGCGTAAGACAAGGATGTATCTTCTCACCGGACTTATTCAACCTATACAGCGAGGCGATTATTAGAGAACTGGAAAACCTACCAGGATTCATCAGTGGCGGCTGCAATCTTAACTACATAAGATACACAGATGACACTGTGCTTATAGTAGACACGAAAAGGAAATTGTAAAACCTCCTACACGAGGTAGCGAATGAGAGCGAGAAGGAGGGACTAAGCATAAACTACAAGAAGACAATGTATGGTCATCAGAAAAAAGAAAATACGATTTATAGGTCGGGGACACTAAAATCAAAATAAATTTAAATACCTGGGAAGTGTTCTGACAGAGTACGTATTGGGATGGTCAAAGATTTCGATCATCACGGGGTGTCATACACTGGTAGCTTTGTACCAGACTGAGCAAAGTATATTTACTATATAATTTATGTTTCTTTTTATATTTTTAAAATAGGCCCACGAAACAGAAGTACACTCTTATACAAAATCATTGAGGTAATTGTAAGGACGCCTTTTTACATTTTAAAATAAAATTTACCAAATACTGTAGGATAAAGAAATAGTTTAATATCAGTCAACCGATTAGTAAATAGATTGATAGAAATATAGATATAAAGGAAATGAAATAGGTAAGTAGTTAGAAAGATATAGAAAAACTGATAGATAGATAGATAGATAGATAGATAAGTAGGTGGGTAGACAGATAGATATATAAATAGTAGTAGATAGATAGATAGATAGATAGATAGACAGACAGACAGACAGATAAGTAGGTGGGTAGACAGATAGATATATAAATAGTAGGTAGGTAGTTGGGTAGATAGATCGTAGGTAGATAGATAGATAGATAGATAGATAGATAGATAGATAGATAGATAGATAGAAATGGATATATATTTTTTTAATAATTTATTGCATTATCAAAATTGAAGCCAATTTTTCGCTAGAGGAAATAAGTCTTACATTTCCTATCCGTAATGGACATTTTTAGGATAACCTTCTATGGTGTCTTTTATATAATCCAGATGTGTTTTCATAATTTGTACGCTAGGACATTCTATATGTGTCTCCATTTCTCTGACATCCGGGTACTGCGGTTACTCACTTAGAGTGGAAAATTCCGTATTGCTTATTGAATCCACCGGTTACTCATAAAAATTCAAGTATGTAGTAGAAGACAGCTTGAATTATCTTTTGACACTGGTTGACAGTTGAAGTAGTGACAAGTGAGTGTGTTTTCGTTCTTTGCAAACGAATCATTAAAAAGAGACGCAAGGAAGTCCCAGCGTGCTTTTGCGAACAACCATCCCAAAGAGGAACAATGTTCCGAAATGAATAAAATAAACCTCGGTAAATAATGAATTACCTGTGTAGTTTTCGCTCTCTGCTTGAAAGAGAAGAATATGTAAAGAATAAAAAGAGCAAAAATAATGATGCCATTTCTGATTCACCACACATATCGACAAAATTTGTTTACGGGGCTTAGGGGCAAAAGGGCGTCAACCCAGAAAAAAAAACCCCAAAGTAATCACTCCCATTTAAATATAGCAGGAGACAGCGTAAATTGCTTTTGTAATGCAATTTTTGCAATAATTAGTCGCTAATTGAAATAGTGGATATCAAATAGTTTACGAAAAAAATATTTCTGTCTATCTATCTATATATCTTTCTATCTATTTATGTGGCGTAAAACATTTGCCTTAATAAAATTAAAACTTGCACCTTTTACTTTCCTGAACGCAATTAATGTAAAATGTCATGATTAAATGGATATTAATTACTTGTCGTCCTTGAAAATGTCTGCAGAATCTTATTTAAGAAAAGATAGTTGTTACTCTTCTTTTACCACAAACTCGTTCCGGCTTACGGTTGCTACCAATTAAAGGAACACCTAACTACCCGGTTCATCTGACTCATATTTATCTTTGTATATCTATTAACTTAGACCTTTCTTGTTTTCCTCACCTCTCTCTTGCTTTTTCACCTTTTCCCGAGGGTCTAACCCACAAAGTTGAAATAAATAAAATAATACTGAATTAATAATGTTGGGCTATTGTAATTTGTAAAATTGAAAGCAATTATAATTTTCGTTGTTTTCACAATATACGAGGTCGAATCTAAACATTTGATAAGACTAGTCGCCTTCGTTATTACTTGTCCGTGCACATTTTATTTACTTATTTATTTATTTTCTAATTATCCACTTTCTATGTTTTTAAAAATAATGCAAATCCGATGTAGAATTATGAGAGCGATATTCTGTAGCTTGAAACTTTTAAGTTTTGTATCAAATATTTTAGGTTCGGTCCTAATTTACGTACGTGTCAAATATTATCGATTTTAAAATAATTAATTTTTACTGATCTTTTATGGTACCAGGCCCTTTATATATATATATATATATATATATATATATATATAATTTTATCAGGTAATATATAAATATTAGCTTGTAAAATGCATTACATATATTTTATTATAAATATTTATTTAACTTCAGAGATATGATTATTTAAGGAAATGTATTAAATATTTGGTTAAGTAAATACGTTAAAGTTTCACTGATTACTCTGAAAATATATTTTAATTTAGTTTAGTGTAAAATAACACTGGAAATCATTTTGCTATAGAATTACATTGAAAATTAATTATTTATTCTCTCTCTCTCTCTCTATATATATATATATATATATATATATATATAGAGAGAGAGAGAGAGAGTGAGGGAGATATAAATAATTATATATATATATATATATATATATATATATATATATATATATATATATATATATATATATATACATTCTAGGTTACTTATTTATAAACTTTTATTACAAATTATTTATTTATTTACCAGTAGTTTATGTAACACTTGATACCAAAGATAGTATTTATGAAACAATTCTATCATTCTTCTTTAACTATATTTATATATTTAATAAGATTGTAACTGTCAGGGATTTTGAGATTCAACTGGACTCACCCAACCCAGGCCAGAATTCTAGAATTATGTTGAAAGAAGAACATGTTAGATAGTTGATTTCGCTGCAGACCCCAGAGTATATCTAAAGGAAAGGAAAATGCTAAATATCTTAGTCATACCAGAGAATTGTGGAACATGATGATGGAACTTGTAATAACCTTTATCAGAGATTTGGGAACGGTCTCGAATAAGAAAGAAAATGGCTGTTGAAAAGAGAAATCGGCAGAAAAGTTGAAATAATTCAGACGTCATCATTGTTAAAAACAACGAGAATACTGAGTAAAAACTAGAATATTGAAGAAACTTGCTGTCACTTGATGAAAGCTTCGTGTCCACTCCAAAAGTATAACAAGTAAAAAATTATAATCATTACTAAAATAAATTCATGAGAAGATTGCTGGAGTATTGAGTAGAATTCATAGCCACCAGAAGAATTTAAGTAAAAAAAAATGTTGGATTAGCGATAATGTCAGTAGACAGCGATGTGAAACGAGGAAAAACATGTCAATGTAAAATACTGGGGTCGAATGGAATGTAATTGTTGTTTAGAATTGTATATATATATATATATATATATATATATATATATATATATATATATATATATATTAATGATGAATTTCCTCATTTAGGACAGATTCTCGTCTGTTGATATATTATTGATCTGTTGAGTGAAAATATGGTCGTTTTTATAGTTTCCAATAGATATCACTTGTTTATTCATTGTTGGTCAACCTGTTACATTCGCTTAGAATATTGTTAACTGTCACCGCTTTATTCACATACAACCTACATTTACTGTTCTCTTATGTACCATCAGTGTTCCATCCTTTATATAGTTATATTTCTTATAAGATTATACTTATAAGATTTCATCAGGTTATTATTATTGTTTTGCTGTTGTTAATTTAGTCTCTCACATTGCTTCGTTTAAACAGAACTAACATGATTAAATATCACAACTTTTTTCCCCCCTCAAGCGATATATTCCGTCTATTCACTGTGGGTGAGTAATGTTTTACACTGGCTTAGAGGCTTGTAAATTGAAATCCTTTTCACTCATCCAAATCACTATCATCATTTTATTGTTTTAATATTCACCAGTATCTTCATAATTTTCTCATCTGTTAGTCACTGCGTATCTCCGGAACGGGGCTGCTTGTCGACTGTATTAAATGGCGCATCACACTCCTGTACCGCATATAAATGACACCGCGCGAGCAAATGATACAAAACCGTGCCTCACAAGACGGGTAATTGAGTTGGTGGGGATAATTCCTAAAATAACCACGAATTGGTTCATTAGGAAACAGATGCAGTTCATTTTCTATGATTGACACTTATCCCTCGCTAAAGTTTTCCTAAACTCAGAATGATCCAGAATGTCCATATCCCTGAGTAAACATCAAGCGTATGCTGAACGCTGCCTTCTCAAGCATAAGATAGACAAACCCATTAGCTAAACCACGAACAAGAAGCTCCAAGTGAAATAACATTCTAACCCCTTCTCATAAACAGTTACCTTCCTAAACTGCATATTAATGAGCTGACAGTTATACGGAGACGTGATTCTGGTAATAATCGAATCTAATCTAGAGTTTTCACTTATGTTCGCCACGATAATTTCTTTGTGTTTTATTTCTTGTTTATTGTAAAACAAGATATCTGAAAAAATTACAGACATTTTACAAGCATTCTATTTGTAAACTTTTAAATATGTGAGCAATAAAACAAAAACAAAAACAAAAAACCCAAAACAAAACAGTGCATTCTAGCAATAATAACCATATTCTTTTAGTAATACTTTTTGATTTTAATGCATTTCTATAGTAAAGCCATTCACATTATACATACAAGCCCTATCATAGCAGAAATGTTTCTGTATCTATGACCATTGATATTTTCCCTTGTTAAGTCGTTTATAGTTTTTCCACTTTGTATCATTATTCCCCCATAGCAAAATAAATTGCAATGAATTCCTTTACAGATTTTTTAAAAATAAATTTTGATATATGCTTTACTTTGTTACAATATATAATCATTCGAGTGAATGTAAGTTTTGATGTATTTATTTAAAATTTCTTCCTAATTATATGGCTATTTTCTAAGCGTAGCTTAGATGTGGCACAAGGCCGAAAGTATGGAGCACCCAGCGAGGATCGAACTCACTTTTCAGTCGTAACTGATCTAGCGAGACAAGCATGCTAACCATTACACCACGCAGAGGCGACCCCTCCTAATTATATGATACTTAAACAGCTTGTATAAACATTGCAATAAATGTCAATAGTAAAAAGTTTTGCAATGCATTTCTGTAGCAAAATAAATTTAAATATATTAAAATGAGTTCTATTAAATTACTATACTAAAAATATCTACAATGTAATATGTAATTATTTTCAATATATAAGTTTAATATCTATTAAGTCACTATAAGAAAAATGAAAGCTTTGACATATTTGTTTAATGAATCCTATGTGTAATATGATGGAGTACATAAACATCTAAGAAATAAATATTTGTAGTGTGCATAACGATGTTGGATGAACACCTAAAATGTTTAAATTTTTTAATTTTTTACTTCTATCAATTTTAGCAATCCCTAGCATTATAAAGTTAGTTTGGTTAGTCTATCACGAGGCTATGATGATAGACAAGCTCTTCATAATAAAACTCGCAATAGACAAACGTGACTAGATTATTCACCATGTCTTAACTGTAAGCGTCTAAACCAGTATAGTTATTCATAATGCTCACTAAAAATCTTTTTTTTAAGAAAAATATGTGGTTGTTCTATGACTGAAATTTGGCAGAAGAAGACGAATATTAGTCAACAAGGCAAAAGGTTATCAATTTTTTACGGCGCCAAGATGTCTACGTTAAACACAAATTGACATGTGAAGCTCAGCTTTCGTCAGTTATGCAGTATGTAAGCGGGTTTGAATTGTTATTATTTGGCTTTATTACAGTATATTTATTTATTTTTTGCACGTGCAGATTAACTTACTGCACCTTCCAGTTTAAAGCACAAAACATAAAATAACACACATACTATGTTATAAATGTATATGCGTGTATATATTCATAACATAATTTTCTGTGTTTACCTCTGTCTCTCTCTTTTACGCTCATATATATATATATATATATATATATATATATATATATATATATATATATATATATATATATATATATATGTATATATATATACACACATACAACAGATGAAGAAAATTTCAACTGACTTATCTTGTAAAACGACTTTAAGTTTACCGTATAAATCTCTCTTTCTCTCTCTATATATATTTATTAAAGACATTTTTATGTTTAACGTTCTTTTTATAGATACAAGTATTTAAGTAAATGCTCTGTTTATAATAAACAGTATTAAATAACATTTACCGGCCTGAATGTCCGAGAAATTTTCATAGAAAATATTCGTTCTTTGACAGGATTCGAACCTGCATCCTATACGTATACATGATAAGCATTTATAAGCAGTAAATTCGACCTTTCTACCGAACGCTCCTTTGTGGCCAAGACGGTAAGGCACGTCAGCGTAAATGACGGTTCCGTATAGGATGCAGGTTCGAATCCTGTCGAAGGACGAATTTTTTCTATGAAAATTTCTCGGACATTTAGGCCGGTAAATGTTATTTAATACTGTTTATTATAAACAGAGCATTTACTTAAATACTTGTATCTATAAAAAAGAACGTTAAACATAAAAATGTCTTTAATAAATAAATTGTCGGACTTTGTCCATTTCTTAATATATATATATATATATATATGGGGTGTATATATATATATATACGTGGAGGGGCTGAAAACTTCTCTGTCAGTCTCATTTCTCAAAATCAGTATTTCGACGATCAGAATAGGGTGAACCGAAAACTTTTTCGCTACCTCCTTCATTACATTGCTAAATCATATTATGGACACACACACACACACACATATATATATATATATATATATGGAAAACGTATCTGTATATCGAGACTTACATAATGCATACATAATATATCCCTCCACAAATACATATATTTATCATTTTGGGCGCATGACATCTTGTGTACTTTTTGAAAATCAAGATCACTCTAGCAGTAATGGTCAATGTGATTAGCTTTCTAACCGTTTTTCCATGTGTGAAACATTAATATTTGCTTAGCTCCGTTTAGTGAGAAACAAGGCTATAAAAATTGCTAAACAATGCATCACGCCGAGCCTTCAACTCGCTATAATAATAATTCGTGAAACTAGCTACTAAATGGAGTAACACCCATTAATATTTACTAAACTTGGCTAGTATAAAACACCACGTGAAATACAAATTTACTATATGTCCCATGTAATTGGATTCCAAACTAATACTCTATGATGTTTATAAAATACCTTATCTTCACTTAGTCAGGTACAAGAAAAGATAGAATAGAAAATTATCTAATTGCTGTATTAATAAATAGCTTACTAACCATCTCTCCCTTTCTTTCTTTCTTTCTTTCTTTATTTCTTTCTTTCTTTCTCACACACACACATATATATATAATTATGATTCAGGAAACAAATTATTGTTACATACACATACGCATCTATCTATCTATCTATCTATCTATCTATCTATCTATCTATCTATCTATCTATCAGTGTGTGTGTGTGTGTGTGTGTAGAAATGCGTATGGATGTTCATCGGACATCGGTAACAAAGCTAGAGCAAATGTCGTCAAAATGCTATGTGTTTCGCCGTATAACATTGTATAACATTATGCATATAGAGCAGAATATCATATGAATCATATATGAGAAAGAAAAGTTAAGAACAACGTTTTGAAAGTATTTACTGTAATATATTATATAAAAATGTGAACTACAGAATGACAATCTTAACTATAGTATGTCATTAATGGGTTATTTCCGTATGTTCGTATATATAAAATAGTTTTTTTCTATGTATAAAGTAGTCCACGAAGTATAAATTACTCAATCATGAGAATTATTAATCTCTCGTTTATCTGATCTGTAAGATTAATAACACTTATTTATGCGTAAGTGAATGTAATGAACCCGACTGAAATTCGAACTCTGCTCTCCAATTTCGCATTCCAAGCCGTTATCCATTACACCACAACCCTAACCTAACTTAGTTCAGTACAAATGCATATAACACGATGATCCCTGTTAGGGAGAAGTCTGTGACGTTAACGTATCCTGTTGTTTGTTTCTTAACGAGTCTGTCACTAAGTGACATGTGTACAGTACCCAATGAGGATCAAATTAACTGCATCAGTAATGATTTGTGAGACAGTGATTACGGTAGGGTGAGATATTTACTAAGCTTAGTTTAAACTACGACAAAGCCACTTGTACTGTGTACATGCCCAATGAGAATCAAATTCACTACACTGTAATTGTCTGCAAACTTAACTTGTTAACCATTGCTCTACGGTAAGTTTAAATATTTAGTAAATTTATCTTCGTATAGTGTAAGGTATTGGGACCGGCATAAAATATCAAGTTCACTACAGAAGCTAACTGGCCCGCTAGAATTTGCTAGCCAGCATGCAACAGAAGAATTATAAAAGAGGGGGTAATTATCAGAAAGTTAATATAGGCAAGATTTCTGGACAAAAGCCTTTCAGCGAATGGCTTTTTTGTAAAGGAACTGTTGGAATAGAGTTTAGATTAGAGAGTTGCCAGTAGACGCACAATGCTTAGGAAATATTTGCTTAACCTTTGCGGGTGAGCTCTATTGTTTTTTATGACCACTCTCACGACCTGTTATGGAGGTCAAATAATTAAGAACGATAATAACTGCGCGAGGGAGCCGACAATATGTTGATCCAGAGTTGGATAATGTCTTTGTGGCTCGTTGTCAAAACGGAAATATGGGTATTTTGATACCGAAAGAAAAACAGTCCTTTCAGCCATTTTACAAAATGTGCGATGCATAGATACGCATATAAATAGCGCGTACGGGAGGGGTATTTAGCCTGATTGTAAATGCAAAGTTTGTATTAAGAACCAGACTGCGGTGAACTTTATTTGCAAATCACCTGGTGCAAAGGTGTGCCACAGAATCATTCACTGGCTAGCGATCCTTCTTTCTTTCTTTTTTTTTTTCGTCATTCTTTTTTCTTCTTTCTGATTTTTTCTGTTTTCTTTTTCATCTTCCTTTTTTCTTTGTTTTTCATTTTCATTTTTCTTTCTGTTTGTTTTTTGACTCCCTTTCTTTAGTTTGTTCTTTACTTTTTTGTTTTGTCTTTCTTTGTTTTCTCTTTCTGTTTGTCTTACTACTTTTTCCGTATTATTTCATTTCGTTTCATTTCCTCCTTTCTTTTCTTCCGTCTTTGTTTTTGCTTTCATTTTGTTTTCTTTCTTTTTTAATACTTCTATTAAGATTTACTTTTTAGTTTTCTTCTTTCTTTCTCTTTTCTTTCTTCTTAATTCATGAATCTTTTTTCCCTTCTCATTTTAATACTTTCTTTTATCATTGATACATCCAATCTTTTTCTTTCTTTCTTTTTCTTTCTTTCTTTCTTTCTTTCTTTCTTTCTTTCTTTCTTTCTTTCTTTCTTTCTTTCTTTCTTTCTTTCAATTCATGAATCTTTTTCTCCTGATTTTAACATTTTCCTTCATCATTCATACATCCATTTTCTTTCTTTTTTTCTTTCTTTCTTTCTTTTCCATAATTTTTCTTATTTTCTTAAGTGTCTACAAAAATCTTCTAGCGAAAAACCGGTTTTCGATTGTTTAGTTTTAAAAAATGAACATATTGCAAAACCTAGTAAGTAAAGCATTATTATTACATAAAGATGATTTTGATTTATGCCTTAATTATTACGCAGTAATCATTTCGAATTTGTAATATTGAATGTTGCAAACTGCCACTATAGTTACAATCATGGTTTTCATGTTTTCTAAAGTTTTTTTAGAGTTGTCAATAATTTATTCTTTTCACTCTGCTCTGGTTATTCATGCGTCACGGTCTTATTAGAAAGTGATCATAAGCGAATATACCAGTTTTATTAGTCGAAACTGCGTGGATTAAATACAAAAAGAACTTCTGATTTTATTTTTTCCGTCTCTTGTAAGCTGAATGCATAGTTTAATATATTTCACAGCGTGCTTTGACCGTATAAAGTGAACATTAATATTTGATGTAGCCCAATGAAAAGAAAGCACATGAATTTAAACGTGTATAAGAGCGGATGGTTTAGAGATTCTAGTAAATCGGTTATGTGGTTCGATATTCGGGTATTTGGGCAGTCGACAGTCTGTAGTCAGAAAGAATGGAAGAAATCAGGTAATGCCTGGCATCCACGTCTCTAAAATAGTTTTCATATGGATCTCTCTAGCCAATATGGCGATTAAGCAATTTAACTGAATGAAGAAACTTCATTCATCTCTAAAAAAAAAGATAAATAAAGAGAGAAGTTAACATCAACAAACTGATTTAGTGTATTTCAGTGGTCATGTTCTTCTATTAATACAAAACTCATCAGCCTGAAGAAGTATCAAGATCAGTTTATTTCAAGAAATAAGTAGTAGTTTAGGAACTACGTATTTTCACAGACGTTTTAAGTAGCTCTATGTAGCGTTATTGGCTCGGAAAGTGGAATTGGCAAGCCGGGTGTGTTGCGTTCACATTCAAACTAATGCTCTTGGTAATATTATGAATCCATTTTTGGATTAAAAAATAGCAAATAGCAAATAGCAAATAGCAGGGTAGATTGGGTCTCTCTATTCTTGGATAGCAGATAGTCTAAAAGAAGGAAAATTCTAAATTCAAAAGCATGAAGGAGACAATGAGAAACCATTCGACTATATTTTTCACCAAATTATTATAATTTACAGATAATAAAATAGAAGAATATATGGAGTGCTATGATTCACTCTATCTTCTGAAAACTTGCTGAGATTTCTGAAAATGTTTGATTTCTGAAAAGTCTACAGATTCGTTGTGTTTTTCTCAACCGTGTGCATAATACAATGACTGTTGATTCATTATTTTTGCTTTCCATTACAAATCTCTCTTGGCAGAACTTTATTTAGACAGGAAAAATATGTCCGGAACGACATTAGAAAAAAAGCTCAAAATATTTATTGAAAATAATTCGAAAATTTTTTCGTTCTGGTTGAAATTTATTTTTTTCCTTAAAAGTTTGTCATGAAGTTTTTTGGACCAAAACGTTGTCAATATAATTTCAGATTTCTGTCATGGAAAGTGCCAGCCACCATGGTACTTGGGATCCATTCCATAGACGATATTTAAAGAGTATATGGCATTGCTACATTACTGCAAATGTACACAGAGGTTGTATAAACGTTTTCTAGTAACGTTATATTAACGTTTTCTGTAGACTTCCCACAAAGTGCTCGCAACGGTATATTGTAGCATTGTTTTGTAACGTCACATTAACGTTTAACGTTTTTGTGGACTTCTCACAAAGTACCCACACCGTTATATTGTAATATTGTATTGAAACATTATATTGTAACGTTGTTTTGCAATGCTACATTAACATTCCTTTGTAGACCTCCACAACATTGAACAAGTTGAAAAATGTTACCTTGTACACTACCAAGAGCATAACAAGTACATCAGAAATATTTTCAGCGCACTTTATAGCAATACTATAGGATTTAATAAAAAACTTATCATTTCATACAAAACTCGGTTTATTTCAGTTACAAATACATTAATGTTATCAGCCACATGTAGGTCATGTGACAGGCCTTGTATTTGGAAAAGTGTTCATTTAGAGAAATGGATTGAATCTGAACCAGAGTATCTGCCATCATCCAGTGGGATGTTTGTTACTTTTGGGATGTTCCATTGGAATGTCGCTTTTTTTCGAGTTCCCTTCCTTGCCATCCAGACTACTTTGTACTCTTGACATACTGATCGTCCATGATGTATTATGCTGAAGCTTCAAGATGATAGAAAATTTTTCCACTTTCCAACCTATTTTCTTTTCACCTTTAAAACAAAAATGAAATGGTTTTTGTCTTAACCAATACTTTAAAATTGTTTTTACGTTTAGAAAGATGTGTTTTTAATGCAATATTACAAACAAGAATCGGTGATAAATAAGCTTTTTTTATTTCTAAGAATATTTGTTTTTCTTTAAACTTTTTTTAACGTTTTTTTTTTCTAAAGTTAAACAAACGCAAAAGAAAGTAAATACGCAGAGAAAATATTTAAATAAAAATTATTTTCTTTTGAAAAGAACAAAAATACAATTAATGTAATCCACTAGGTCATTTTCTATTAATATTTTCTTTGATTAATTTGAAAATGGACGCATTTAATTAAAACAGAAAGAATTAATAAAAATAATTATTCATGAAGGTGCTTTTAGTTTGAAAACTTTGACAGCATTTTGTAAGCTACAAATATAGAAAAAGTAATAACTGTATTAGACACTTCAATAGAAATATTATGGTAATATAAAGATATACACAAATGAAAAGAAATAAGGTTTAATTTACAGTATTTTATTCATTCAGTTGTAGTGGCGAGACAGTAGTAATCACAGAAGGATGAAGTCTGTCGTTCTGATGTCAGGTTCAAGAATTGTGATCAGAACAGGTTAAATGTCATATATTGTGATCAGAACAGGTTAAATGTCATATATTGTGATCAGAACAGGTTAAATGTCATATATTGTGATCAGAACAGGTTAAATGTCATATATTGTGATCAGAACAGGTTAAATGTCATATATTGTGATCAGAACAGGTTAAATGTCATATATTGTGATCAGAACAGGTTAAATGTCATATATTGAACAGGTTAAATGTCATATATTGTGATCAGAACAGGTTAAATGTCATATATTGTCAGAACAGGTTAAATGTCAGAACAGAACAGGTTAAATGTCATATATTGTGATCAGAACAGGTTAAATGTCATATATTGTGATCAGAACAGGTTAAATGTCATATATTGTGATCAGAACAGGTTAAATGTCATATATTGTGATCAGAACAGGTTAAATGTCATATATTGTGATCAGAACAGGTTAAATGTCATATATTGTGATCAGAACAGGTTAAATGTCATATATAATCGACGGTATTCAAGCGATGAATTGGTTAAAACTTACTTTTTAAAAACATAAAATATTTTGAAAGTTACTTTCACGTGGGACTAAAGCAAATGGGCGTTTTGCTGTAAATGGAATTCTTTGACTGTTAGATGTTCCACAGAAAATGGATAATGAATTCCGTCAAGATATTAGAACATTAATCTATCAACTAAATTAAATTCTTAATTAAAAATATGTTAAGAAATGTTATACCACACACACACACACACATATATATATATATATATATTGTTAAGCGAAGAACAGGTATGCTGATAATATTTAATAAATGTGAATTTTCAGCTACAGCTTTTTGCAACGTTTTTTACACCTTGTACAAAGCCTGAGAGCCAATTGTGGTAGAGGGTTACAAAGTAAGAGGCACAGAGTATGCGAATGTGCACAAGATAACGGTTAATTCTAGACAGGAACAGGTTACGATTATAGTGATCAGGGAAAACATTCTCTTGGGAGTTGGTTCCACAAGGCAGTGGTTCGTGGGATGGAGCTGCTCGAAGGAACATGAGGGCTTATGGCCATATCACCGGTTGAAACACCGGTTACCGTACACGATCACCGAAGTTAAGCAATGTCGATTGGGTGACTACATAGGAATACGAAGTACTGCAAGCTTGGAGGTGCAGGTTTGGTAATGGATAATGGCTCCGAATTGTTAATCGGGAATTAATATTCATTTATGCGCAAATACCCTTTGGAAATGTAGGAATCCACCTCTTCTTCCTCCCAGCTATGGGTTAATTAGTAAGAGTTGTATTACTAAATTATTATTATTCCAAAATTATCTTACAATCTAAAATATTTTCTGGCTTTAAATAACGTGCAAAGGGTTGATAAGCAGTGAAAACAAATCAATAATTCAATAAATGAAGAAATAGGAATGGAATAAAGGCGATTCGCTACAATGTGCATGAATGACGGGTCTTAGCCATAAAGGTTAGGACTGGTGTAGGAGTGTAGTTCATCTGAACACTTTCCATGGAAATAGCGATAAAGCAGCGAGAGGCTTGCGACGTCACAGTCTTTGAGAAAGGATTTGTAGGGTGAAAAATAATTCATCCACAAAGATGCGGAAACACTTTGGTCTTTCGAGAGTTTTACTTGAGGTTTGAGTTGAAGAAGTCCCCTAGGTGCACAAAGCTCGGGGCCACCCTGGGGGAACATTTTGTAATCCCGATCGGTGGATGTTCTGCGTCCGATCGGCGATGGTTACTTTAATGTTGTGTAAATGTTTGGATGCGCAGTCAATGTCACATATACCAAAGTCAAAATAAAACGTGTCACCTGTGTTAGGTGGTAGCAACTTGACCAGGATGTATTAAGAAAATTCGGAAAATTTGTGTTTGAATAACCACGTTTGTAACAAACTTTGCATCTTGTAAATACTCATCAACGGAAATGTTTGATTTCCATGTACAAATATCTGATATTGTAAGGAACAGGCTGTTTGAAAAAGCACATTTGATGCCAGTATTCAGCATTTTAGTTCAGGCTGAGGGAAAATGTATTTATATTTTTTTGTCTAAGATAAATTCAGTCTAAGCGGCTTTTAATTTGATGAAGTTGTCAGGATAACTGTTCTCAAAGAATTTTCAAACTCAGTGATTTATGAATCACGTTGTTCAAGAAAATTATTAGCATGTCAATTAACAATAGTCCTCCGTTTCATTCATGACCATGTATGAACCATGTATATAGTAATCATTTTTAAAAGCCTGTATTTCTATTTTGGTTTGTTCAAATATATCTTTATATCTTTGAATATCATATAGACTGGCTGGAACGATTATTCTTTTTCGAGAAAATCTACCTGCCACATTATTATTTCAACCACTTTTTTTATTAAATATTAAGGAAACTCCACTCAATTAATTATCTATCTATCTATCTATCTATCTATCTATCTATCTATCTATCTATCTATATCTATCTATCTATCTATCACAAACTGCTCATAGTACTTTCTTTATTTTTTTCACTGACATCAATTGTTGGTCCTCGTGTTCAAATTATAGATAAGTAGACAAATATGGTGTATTTCCTTGGGTGATGAGAGCTCTACAATCTCCTTATCTGTCCCTGTGTCCCTATAATAGATTGATATTACTTAGAAGGCCACAAGGAGAGATAGGCAGAAAATGTAGAATATTAAACCGTAAAAGATAATTAAATGACTGTGGAATCGATGTCATTAACGATGATGAAGTCTCGCGTCGGTTAAAGAATCTGATCACATTTAATCGGTCATTCTTTCTTCCAGAAAGAATTCATACGCAACATTCTTATTTCAACCCTACACCTTTTATTTAATATGTAGATGAATCCTCTCATCCAATTAATTTAGGTTGCTCGTATTCTCAGATAAACAATTTCATGATTGAAAATTATTTAAAGAAAATGACAAATTCTAGCCAGCCCTTTTATTACATCACTCCATCTTAATATTACTTACGGAAAGTTACAGGGATAGTTAGATAGAACAAGTACAATATTAAATTACAGATGATGGAATGAATATGGAATCGATGTTATTGAGGATGACGAAGTATCTGATCAATTAAATTACTATGTTTGTTTGTTGAGATGGTCCTTGTTTCTTCTCCATCAGTCAAAGGTCGGTGTTTGAGCTTAAGTAAAAGAATTTGGAATGCTAACTTTCAAGGTAGTCACATTAATGTAATCTTCTTACCGCCATTCCCTCGTTGGAATAAGCACATGTAAAATCAGTAAATATCATAATTGTTCCGTATTTCCAGGTGATGTTCGAGGTTCGAGTTCAGATAAAAGATTAAGATTTCGAATGCTGATCTTAAAGTTAATAGGATCTTTCTATTTAGAAAATTAGTGCAGCATAAGTTTTCTTCCTCTATACTATTCTGGTATAGTCTTGTTATTTATTATGTTAAACCCAGTAAATATTATGAAAATGTATTTTCTATCCCATAATGAAAATTTACCTTCTCTAGTAATTTTTTCCTTGATTGGATCTTTTTATTTTGTTCGATTTCCACATTCATTCATTCATTCATTCATTCATTCATTCATTCTTTTTTTCTTTCTTTCTTTCTTTCTTTCTTTTTCTTTCTTTCTTTCTTTCTTTCTTTCTTCTCTTCAGTGTTGATAATTGTTTCTTTCTTACATCCTTATTCACTATTTTTACATCTTGCATTTTATTTATGCGTTGTTTTCTTCCAACTGTCATTTGTGTGCTAAGATTCCTTAACACCATTCTTCCACTGACCTCACGTAACCCTCCAACATCCTCTCCTCACATAGACGGACCATGTAGAATAACTTTCTTCCTAAATAAAACAAAAAGAAATATCATCAAACGGAGGGATTAAATTGGAACGGTTGTGCGCATGATGGAAACTTTTATTTATTTATTTTCTGAACTGAAAATGAATAAAAGACAAAAAATAGACAAAAAGATAGATAGAGACATTAAGACGGAATAGGTAATTAAGAGCGAAAGGAGACAGAAGAAACAGAAAATGAAGCGGAAAGAGGGAGATGGAGAGAAAGCGAAAAAGAGAGACTTTCAGTAGGTGAGAGGGTGAAAGTGAGGGGCAAATGAAAAAGAGAGAGGAAGAAAGATAAAATATATGTAGAACGTTGAGTGAGTAGTTAAATGTCATACTCTTTAAAAACTACAAAATCAGAGGTTAAAGTCGGAGAGATGAATGAAAAATGAAAATCTGATAAAAAAAGGTGAAAAAATTTACTAAATCAATAATCCCTCTCGGTAAAATATGAAGGAAGAACAAATATTAAATTTTATTTCATAATATAAAATTAGAGAAAGAGAAGTAATGATGTAATAAAGAATAGTATGAAGTAGTTGTGTTAAATATAGAAGAAATAAGAGTTAAAGAGTGAAATAGGCATTAAAAAGGAGAAGAAATGAGCGTAAAGCGATTGAATGAAAAGAAGAGTTATATTAAAGAGAGGTGAGACTAATGTTTAATACAGAGGAATGAGTACAAAAAACGTGAAGAGGGTTTATTAAAAAGTGGAAGAAAGTGTTAAAGTGTTGAGTACTAAAGAAGATGAGAAAAAGGAATAAATGCTTCTGATATGGCTATCAAAGAGAGAGAGAGAGAGAGAGAGAGAGAGAGAGAGAGAGAGAAAATTGTTAAAGAGTGATTGAGGAAAGGAGAGGGTAGAGAGGGAATGAAGTGTAGATGGATATTTTGAGAAGATGCGGAACTTTTTAATGGAAAACAATTTGTAATTTAAGCTCACAAACAAAATTAAAACAGATAAAATATACTTTGGATGATAATGTAGAAAAATGTTGCGCAGTAGAAAAAAAATCTATGTAGGCAGAAATAATAACAATTTAAGAAAAAGGCAAGCAAGAAAGATGATAGATAAATTGATATGACCAGACAAATATAAACAGATATAATCAAACAGTAAATAGATAAAGAGATATTTAGGTACATGCGAAAGTTGAAAGTACGTTTTTTAAAGACTAGAGACAGCTGAAAACAGTTGGAAATAGTTTTTTTTACTGGAAACATTTGCATGCATTTAACATACATACATCGAGACAGACATTTAATTACAGGAAAGTAATAGTTAACAAACATGACTCATAGACAGGCTTTTGTAATTCGATTTTTACTGGCATGTTCATGCTTGTGGCTCTCTGCTAAATTAAGTTAAGGTCATAAAATATCTAGAAAAAGGTTGCTTGTAATATGGAAATAATTTACAAGCTTGTCTAGTTGATCATCAATAGTATAGGGATTTTGAACCATATTGATACTCTGCAATTATGTCAATAGGCGGATATGCAATATAATTGGCCCTGCTCTGGCATCTCGTCTACAGTCACTCTATCACAGACGCGCCGTCGTCTCTCTCTGTCTGTTTTACAAATACCTTCATGGCAATTGCTCCAAGGTTCCCAGACTTCATGAGTTCAAGCGCCCTGCGAGGCTGGCATCCCGCTCTCACCCCTTCACTGTCGAAACTCCTAAATGTAGCCATCTCTTCTACTCCAATAGCTTCATGTCTCGCACCTCTCGCCTGTGGAACTCCCTTCCCTACTCCAGTTTCCCTGAGAGCTATAATCTCCAGCTATTCAAATGTAATGTCAATCGACATCTCCAGTTGCCTTGATCTATCCACTACCCTTCTCTTCATCCTTTCTTCTATCACTCCTATCTGATCTTGCTCCAAATTTTCTGTAATCCTTGCGTCCTAGTGGCTTCCCGCTTTGCTTGGGGTGAAAAGCTTAAAAAAAATCAAATATACACATTATATAAGTTTATAGAGATATTTACAAAGCCTAAAATTTCTTATAGAAATTTTAAAAAGAAGATTTAGTATGGATCATTTAAGTTTGAAGGTGTTGCTCTTGAATTTTAGCTATGCTTGAATGCGGACAGTTGATGCCAGAAAAGAAATCGCAACTATTTCTGTCGTTATGTAAGTCCCAGTATTAACAATCGATAAATAACAAGTATAAAGCCGCAGCAGTGATAAAGATAGTGTTGGATCAATCTGTCATAAAATTAATGTTCGAAATTGAAGGTTTTATCAACGGATCCATTGAGAAATACTCAACTATTTCAACTACAAGGCAAGTTAAGATATACAGAAAGGCATAATCCAGGTTTTCTACAGATATTCACGGTTGTTTTCGAAGTGAGTATGTGTGCATGTTTAAACACACACATATATGTATGTATACACACATATGTGTGTGTACATGTGTGCGTATTTGTATATAGTAAGGAAATAAAATAGAAAGTGAAAGTGAAAGTAGTTGTATGTGACTCAGACAAAAGAAACATTTAAACTCTTAGCAAAATTGTAACAGAAGGATGTTGTCAGATAGGCAGATAAAAAATGAAAAGGAGAGAGAAGAAGAAGTGAGATTGCGCTCTTGCGTGTGTGTGTTTGAATGTTTTTGTGTGAGTGAGTTTGCGTGTGTGCAAGAGGATAGGGAGAAAGAGAGGAGAACAGAGAAACACGGAATGGTGAAGTATTTATAATGGGGGTTGAGAAGCAGCTGGCAGGGGAGAAAGGAAGAGCGAGCAAAGGAGTGTTTAGGAAGGGGAGGAGAAACAGAGATTTAGTTATTCGTTTGAGAGCCAATTAAAGAACCCCGGGACACTCACTAAAAGGAAGATTAACTTAATCTAAGATTAGGGCTGATGTTGCCTGACACATCAGTGGGGGATGAAATGTCGTAATTAAGATGGAATCGAGGCGTTTTGACTTCGATTAAGTGATTCCCTATTTACAAAACTAAGATTAAAGTGAGTGGATTTTATAAAGTCCATGATTACTCTCGATCGAGACGATTCCTAAGGCTGTCTGGCTACTGTACGATGTCTACCGCAAAGACAGGCGTATTCCGGAAGCATAAAGTGGCTGGTTAACGGACAGGGATCCCACTTACCACACAACCAAGTTACATGTCTCCCGTTGAGCTTATAACCAGAATTTATGTTTAGTGCAAAACGATGTATTCTCAAAGTGCGAATTATTATCAGGTTTGTAAATTTACTGATAATATTGGAAAGAGTAAAAACAAGGCTGAAATGAGGGAGAGAGGACGTCTCAGTTTGATGTACTTTATTAGTCTTATTTATGGTTTTCCGAGGTGTCTTAGCGGTTATGTTACCGCACACAAAATGGCAATCCTCAGTTGTAATATAAATTTGATTCTTGTCCTTTTGCTTTTAATAGGCTATAATTACTTAGCTTCTGTGACGTGAAGTAAAAGTGGTACAAATATTTGAAGGATATATAAGATTATTTTGTTTCAAACATTTATTGTTTGATTACTTTGGATAACAGGCAGCTATTTCGTATACTTTATTCCGTAATAGAAGTTATTGCTACTTCTTTTATGTCTCGTGTCCCTTGATAATTTGTGTGATAATGATTCTCTACAATTTCTTGTCTTTTGTTATTCTAAGTAACTTATTACCCTTGACCATTTCTCTTTTTCCTTGATCTGTTATCCATTTACACAAACTCATTAATTAGATTACTCGATGTTTGTCCTGCTTCTCTTGCCTTCACTATATTTTATGGGTGTTAAATTATCCAAGAACTCATTATGGGTTCCAGAAAGGAATATGTCTATAAGGCTTCTTGTAGTTACTTTTTTCTTTTAAATTTCTTCATTACACATTTTTTCTTTTCATGGTATACTCAACATTCGTCAGTAAAACCATATCTCTGTTGCTTAAAATCTCTTCTTCATCATAATTCTAGTATTCATTGTCATATAGGAGATTATATATCATATAGGTGTTCAGTGCTCCTTTCTTTGTTTCTAAGAACACTTTCTGTCTCTTAATATTTCTCTAAGTTTCTTGAAGGCATCGTTCGTGATACTTATGCGCTTTCGGGATTTTGTTGCGTTTCTTGTCATCTTTTTTTAATCGATTCACCCCAAGCAAGGCGATAATGCCACTAAAATGCAAGAGGCTACTAGAGGAGAAAAGAGAACGAAACGGAACCCTATCTAAACAGCAAACAAGTGAAAAACCTCTACTCCCGTTCAAGAGATTGGGGAGATGTGCGAACAGGAGGATAGGAAAATCTATCTACTCCTTTTACTCGCAATGTTAAATATCGGTACCTGCTTAATTTTGGTGTACCGAGTGCTTGGACTGTCTCTTTTGCTGATAATCATGCAATCTATCTTTTTTTGTCTAGGATTTTTTTCAATTTTCCTTCTCTGTCATTAAAAGTGTCATCCATGTATCTTATGTTACTAAGATAATGGCTGCCAGTAATACTTCCTTGTAGGTCATAAAGGGGTCTCTTAGGAACGTCACGCTGTATAGGCTAAATAGATCTGGTTAACGAAGACGTCTTTATCTTATTCGTATTTCTATTTTTTATGTATTAAATTCGTTTTCTATCCGCATGCCAGCAGTTTTCTCCCAATAAATATACACATAGCCCTAATATCTTTCCATATAAATGAAAGTTTCTCGGCATTTCAAGTAGATCAGTTGTTGTTCCGCCTACTGACATAATTGCAGAGTATCAATTATGGTTCAAAATAGTTACGTCTCTGATCAAATAATTTTTTTATTTGAGAAATTAAATAGCAACAGGTACAAGAGAAAATATACTGACACTTGGTAGATTTCACTAAGATCCTGTCTTAGATATTTAATTAAATAGAAATTGTTACTGAAAATTTATCAGCCAGGGAAAACATAAGAGCTTAGTGTATCAGTGTATTTTAAAACATAAACTGTGTGGACAGAATAGATGTGTAAAGTAGGGCAAAATTAAATTATCGTTTCAAAGAAAACTTTGAAAATGTATGCGCATTCCATTCAAATTAAATATTTAATGCATAGGAGAGGTACCGCACTGGTTTGAGAATCACCGGAAACCATGCATAGATCTTCTAATTTGGTGCCAAAGAGGAAACAAGAATTGTATTTTTATTTGCCTTCCCATCAAGAAAAACAATATCACATAGGCTCCGTTTAATTTCAGTCTGACATGATTTTGCGTAATTTAATGGAACACACAGATGTGACATGCATCACAGCATGGATATTGTTTAAATTAATTAGGTAATGAGGAGGTAGTAACTTGAAGTTGGAATCTCCAGAGACAAGACATACTTCAGTTAATTTATGCGATGTCTTATTCGAAGACGGGACCATGCAAATTATAGCATTCATATAACTGATATTTGCCATCATTCTCTATTCCTGGCATTATCTTCATTAATTATATTAAATCCGCCCGGCCGATTTTTCGGCTGGGGTTTTTGACAAATATTGGATCGTTTCTTGGCCTATGGCTGAGATTCGATCAAGGCTTTGACTAGCTTGGACTGGCTCCGGCCTGGACCTGTTAGGACAAGTCATGACCAGCTTTGACTAGGCTCTGACCAGCTTGGACAAGCTATGACCAATTTTGACCAGTGGCCTTTGAGTGGAAACGCCCGGGTCTCCCACATTAAACGACCTTGTGTCACATCTTGACTTAGTGGGAGTCAAGTAAATACCATCCTCATTAATTATATTATTTATTTTTGTAGCCTTTATTTATTGCTATTTTGTTTTTATCGAGCTAAGCTTGAACCAGCAAAAATTTAAATTAACGAAATAGGGGAGAAAAAATTATTTTTCTATAACTTAAAAAATTCCTTAACATTCCGAAAATTTAGAATGAGTTCGGAAAGATGTAATAACATCAACTCAAAAGACAAATGCATTTGCTCCAAAAAACAAACAAACTAGGAATATGAAAAGAATATGTTATGTCAATTTTCGTAACCATAACGGTAATGACAACTACCATTCGAACTTATGCATTTTACTTCGGCTTGAATATTCACCACGAGTGCTAATCTCTAATACAAAATTCTGCTAATAAATTGTTCAGATTTAATAACTGATAGATATTTCAAAAGTTTAGCGTTTTGAGTTAAATAGGCAAATAAGAAAATTATGTTGCACCAAGCTTCTGAGTAGGAAGTAAACACCATGTTTTAAAATGTGCTTGGAAGCTCATACGTTAATTACGATCTCTAGTGAGAAATGCACAATTATTTCACCTATGATGCAAATCCTTATGTGTTTTTAAAGTGTACTGAAAATTTTCATCCTGTAGATTCCATCTACAGAAAAATTAAAAAATATTGTCAGTGGTCTGACAATGTGAGATATAATAAAAATAATTATATATCAAGTATAATTATTAAATATAATTAAAAACCTTTTAAATAAACATTAAAAATTAGAAATAAAATTTTTGCCAAAATATACATAATTATTTAAGAAATTATGTGGAATTATCTCATGTTTGGTTTACTGTGAGTAGATTTTATGGCGTGAATTTTTCATGGTTTGAATTTTCATGGAGACATTTGTGAAGTGAAACAACTGCATTTCATGAATTATTTGCAGATAAGTTATCTGAGCAGTTTTGTAATTAGATGCTTATACACCAGATCAATAGATATTAAAAATGATCCACCTTGATGTGAAATAGTCATTAAAATAAACTATATCATTTACATTATTTACATTGTCTGAATTGTTGTCCTCATTTTTGTTGTCATATTCACGACGTTTCGTCTGTTGTACGCCGCGGCCTTCTTCAAGTGATTGGAATTTAGAACATTGCCATCTTTATTGCTATCTTTGTTGCCATATTCATGACGTGAATATGGCAACAAAGATGAGGATAACAGTAAATGTAAATAGTTATAATAACTCATCTCAGAAATATAGACATATATAAACTATATCCTATTTGTTTCTTATGCAAAATAACTCTAAAGAAAAATAATTAAAAATAAAACAAGTGATATATATGAGGGTGTAATCCGTAGGCAAATATAACTGACTTGTTTTAAAATTATCAGGATTCACTTATGAATGTATATTCAGCTTTTACTTTAGTACAAAAAAAAAAAAGAAAAAAAAGAAGAAGACAGTGTAAAGATCAGACTCATTTCTGAATCAATGGTCTATAAGATTAATTAATCGATATTATCGTAAAAAGTGTTTTTATACTTTTGTGATAACATATAAAAGGTTAAATCCAATAGATGGCAAACTGTCACAAATGAATTACTGATTTGAAAATTATCATCAGAAATTATGCAAAAAGTAGAAATATTTGTATGTAGTAAAATGTACAGGTATTTCTCTATTAAAAGAAAAATAAATCAATGATAAATCACTCATCAATTATTTTAATACATTTAAAAAAATATAAGATGCAAGAAATTTTGAAGAAAAACATGTTCATAGCTAATGAATATTTGATTAGCAAACAATCTAGTCTCTTTGATTTTGTTAATATTCTCATGTTTATTGTCACTATCTCACAATATTATGTGCATATGGAAACAATAACAGCAAGTTTGAAAATAATTCTAACTAATCAAGAATATATTAACAAATTCGTGATTTTGTTAATATTTCCATGTTTATTGTCATCACACTTAGAAGATTTTTTTATACATATAGAAAAGATGAAAGTAAGTGTGAAGAAAAGATCATTGTGAGTTAATCAATATTTAATTAAGAACCAATCAATTATCCTTGAATTTTTACTACCTCTATATTTATTACCTTTATCATCTTAACACTATCTATATACAGAAAAGATCCTGAAAATATCCTTGTAGGTAATCAGTATTTAATTAAGAAAAAAATCAATCTTGATTTTTAAAGAAATATTTCCATGTTTGTGAACACAATATGAAAGTAATTGTCCTATAAAAAAGAATGAAAGGTCATTGTCATGGTTTATAATAAGGATAAAGGCTTCTAGTTATCTCTTGGACAGGTAAGGTAGTTATAGAAGAATGTGTTGTGTATATGTTCAGCTATCCACAAATTAACCATCGGGGCATGCAAGTTACGTGTTACCTGTCAATCGAAAGAATCTCATTGAAATGTTGGGATTAGTACGATATATGTGTGAAATAATACAACATAAATATGTCATTTCCACACAAAAAAGTAAAATAAAAGATGTTTGAACGAAAATTATATCATGATCTATCAATCAAATAAGAGCGATTTTCTTTGTATTTTGATGGATAAAAGGCGTTCACTAAACGTTGGAAAATTCGTCACTGAATACTCTAGGTATAATTTGGTCATTGTTATGTCTCGAGTTTAATATTTTTATTTTTAGACATTTGATAGAGGAAGCAGATGTTCCCCGAAGGCAATATTTTTAAAGTCAATTTGGAGGAGGTAGAAAGACAGAAAAATTATCAAGTTCTGATTCAACATTTACAAGAAAACAGGAAAATGAACACTCCATGAATTTCACGATAGTTTTACCAGAGACAAACCTTAAATTGTGATAAGAAAGTTTTAATTTGTTGGTTTTTCTTTTCTAATGCCCTACGATTATTTATGACCAGCGAATCAAGTCTGAATTGATTATTTTTAAACAGGACTTCTCTCAGATTTTAAATTTACAAATTTAAATTTACCGAGCAGTATTGATTTCTGTGTTCGAACTATCTATATGCATAAACTGTCTATTTTATATACTGAACATTCTCTCCATATAAATATAGAAAATTTTAAATAATGCACAGTTATATACTGAGGTCGTTTCTGTATAATGCAATGGTTAATGAAATAAACTAGCCAGTTATGACATCCTATTAAGGCCATAAAATGTGTTTGTTATTTAAATAATCTTTTTTTCTTACACATTACATCATTATTGATAATGAACACACACACACACACACACACACACACACACACACACACACACACACACATATATATATATAATTATTTATTTAAAAATATGATTCCAAATCGCTACATAAGAGGTCTCATGTTTCCAACAAAAATTTCGCTTGAAGATGGAACGGAGCCCATTTTAATTTAAACTCAATTTAATTTAAAGGATTATATTGAAGTTTTCGGCTCTTGTTTTGAAACATGAGACCTCTTATGTAGCGATTTGGAATCATATTTTTAAATAAATAATTATATTTATGCTCTACTTTTAGTATCGAGCACTATTTTTTTAAAAATAATAACTAAAATACTAAGGGACTTTGGATTATTTACCTAACCAGTTCCTTCCTATTTTCTATATATTTTATATATATATATATATATATATATATATATATATATATATATATGTATGCATATATGTATGGTAGTACATCAATAGATCCACATCCTAATGATGAAAAAATATTTTAATCTCTTTCATAATCAATGCAATTAATTCTGTGTTTGTTCTCATATATATATATATATATATATATATATATATATATACACACACATCATACATGTGTTTGTCTATGTATGTATGTACACAAATTTATTCAGTTAGAGCACTAATGCTAAATCAATTTCAAATATTATAACCTAAATATCATACCATATCGAATAAAAGAACATTTAAATAAAGCATACATCAAACCATTTTCATACACTAATAATCTGTTCTGTTAATTTACTGTCATCTTTATACAGGAATAAATAATTCGTTATCAAGAAACACACATACACAAACACACACACAAAGATACTAAGAAAACTGACGCGTTCCGCCCACCTACATACAGTTTCCATTTTTTCTACAGATGAATTCTGAGAGTTTTTACACCCCTCATATATATATATATATATATATATATATATCGATAGATAGAAAGAGCGACAGAGGCAGAGGGGGGGAAAGAGATTTGGCAGGTGCATAGTTTTATCGAAAATTAACTGTTATAATTTTATTTAAAATGTCTTACATTAGTATTTCAATTAAGTAAAATTAAATTTAGAGTTTCATTGTGTGTGTATGCGCGTGTATGTATACGCAAATGGACATAAACATTTATTTATGTGTGTAAAAATTAATTGTATTTTTTGTTTATAAGAATGATCAATATTTAAATGTGTACACGCATATATATGTATGCATATGTATATATATATCTATGTATACATATATACATATGTATATATATATACATATGTATATGTATATAAAATTAATACAAATATAAAATTTGTCATATATGCATATCTTTGTGTGTGTATGTGTATTACCTGCTTTTATTATATGAACGAACCTTAGAAACGAGCATGTTTTAAAGTTAATACGACTTATCGCCAGAACTTAAGATGAAAAATGAATGAGAGAAAGAGATTTTCTCTTTTTTAGGACGTATATGCCTGCTACCAATGTCATCATTTTTAAACATATAATCAGTTTGCTTAATATCCACTTTTCTATTTTCTTTTTTAATCTTCTGAGTTAGCCAACGTACACCCAATAAAATAAAATAAATGCATAATGTTTGAAAGACGAAGCCCTATCTTCTGCCAGACGCAGCGTCCCGCCCAGCATGCATGCGTGTGCCGTGAACAATAAACTGGTCCCGGAGGATGGCCTGTCCAATCAAGTCGCTAATTCCCGCTTCGGACAAATTTAAAGCTCAAAGCCGACTAACAAGAAGCGTCGGAAATCAAGCAATTAAACACGTTTATAAAAACTGCTTTTTATCCTCCAAACAGAACTATGTGAACATCAAACAGCAGTTATAATCCGTTATAGGAAAATAAAATAAGATAAAAATAACGCAAATCTAAAGAGATCTAAAAAATTTAGAAAAAGGAAATCCCGTTAAAATAATAAGGCATAATCGTTGTTTAAAACGGACAGAGTAATTTTTGAGCGCGGAAAATGATGATCAATTGGTAATACTGAAAACAAAAATGAATATATTCTTCAGCGAGACCTGTATCATTTGCATTAATACAAACATTACTATTCTCTAAAAAAACTCTGTTATTTACTGGTTAATTCATGAAGTGAATTTCTGATTTTTTCTATTTTATGCTTATATAATAGGCTGATGTAAAAGTTCCCTGAATTTATTTTATGAAAAAATACTTTGTATAAGTTCACAGCATCATTATTCAGTTAATCAAAGTATTTTCCCTAATTTGGACTTGCTAGAACCGTCGACCAGTCAAGTAGGTTATATAAAACAAAATAAATAACTCTCTAAAGATTAGAGGTCTGGAAAATACAGACATTTGGATGGACTTCCCACTCCACCTCTGTAATCGTTCCCTTCGTCGTATTTCAACAAAGTGTAATAATGCAGGAAGATCCCCGATTAGCTTGGCAAGAAAGTATTCTCTTTTCAAATGCACTACCATTTAACTGTAGTCTTGTGGAGTATTATATTTTAAAAAATTCCAGCAGTACTAAATCCCATAAAGCGTAGAAAAATATTTTCCCAGATTACATTTAGATTGGGATGTTGAAGGCGGTCCTAGATTTAGACACACTTTTCTTCATTTCGTATTCTCGTAACAAATTCATTTTTCATTTCTAGTTCTTATCTCGTTGAAAATTTATGTTTTTTCTCTCCGTCGAGCAAAAAGAAAAGAAGAAAATACGCTTATTGATTTTCGTTTTCGTAAGGTTATATGAATTTCTAGCTTCTGAATTATCTTTACTAGACTTGTAAACAACATATTATTCATGTTGAATGCAGAAGCGATGAAGGACAAACTGAAATTCGAGAAAAGTTGTAAGATTTTTCTGATATGGTAACATTAAGAATCTTTTGAATATTTAAAAACTAAAAGGTAAGGAAGTTAACAGAAGAGGTACAGTTCTGTTAAATAAATACGGCTTTGTCGACTTTGCTTAAATCTGGCATAAGGTAATTATAATGCACAACCAAAATCTAGGGATTGAAGTCCCAAGTACTATTCACTTGGTATATTTTACTCTGTAATGTGCGCCCCTCTACTAAGATCGATTACAAAGTTACAATGAAGCAAAGCAGTTTATGATGACACCTAATGAGGTTCGAATTCACTGGTAACGACTGCAAAGATACCTTTGGTAACCACTGTTATGCAGAAGAGGGCTAATAATCACAGTATTTAAGATACTGGCAGTAACAGAAAGAATACAAAGGAAAAAGGATTTCCGTTTAAAATATTAATTCATAATATGACTATGGTTATACTTAAGTTCGCCATTACATTTTCATTGTCCACTTACATGCACAACAACCAGTTTCCTTACTTAGATAATATCACTCGTCTTCACATAATTGCATATGTTTATAATTTTGTGCATGTATGTCTGTCTCTCACTTATCTATCTATCTATCTATCTATCTATCTATCTATCTATCTATCTATCTATCTATCTATCTATCTATCTATAATTACTGTTAGATTTTTATTAGTTCATATTTACCCATATTTTGGTAAATATTTCACACGTTATTTTAAGTTGATTTTAGCTCCTTACCCGATGCAGATAATAATATGGTATGTCAGAATTGTCAACGAATGTAGGAGAGTTCAAATCCGATAATAACTGAGCATATAAGATATTTATTGGGGAGTAGTTTATTTAATTTCTTTGTTACTTATTCGTTTCTCTATCAATGAATGTTGCTATCCAGTGTCAGGAATTTCCATCAAGATAAATGCTGATTGGTCAAATGACAATGAAAAATGGATTCCTGTCTTTTGTTTTTCTATGTTATTAGTATGAAACCAGCATAAATCCAAGGCCATAATTCCAATAATGTCCGTTTATTCAGTTCTCGACGAAGATAATGGATATGCTATCCAACACCTCATCGTTACGTTCATCTCTCTCTCTCTCTCTCTCTCTCTCTTTCACTATATATATATATATATATATATATATATATATATATGTGTGTGTGTTTTTGTGTGTACGTGTGTGTGTGCGTGAACGTGTGCGTGTCTTTCTAATCTTAGCTAGTTTCCACTTGGTAAATATATATTCAACGGTCTCAGACACAAGCACGTATACCATAACGCCACACTGTCTACCTATAAGAATATAGGTTTATTGATGAATGAAAGTCGAGGTAAATCAGGTTTGCAAAAAATGTTGAAAATGAGGTGCCCACACTAGATGCGCTCATGTAAAGGAAACTCAAATAAATTGTCTGTTAATACATATGCATACAAGTAAAGAATACATATAAATCTAGATACTCATACAGGAAGCAAAGTGTCTAGTACGATGTGTATATGACAATATATAGGGGATGATCATTGTTCTTATGATACAAGTTTCTTTCAAATTTAGTAGTAAGTGTTGACTATTTTATGTTGATGTTAGATATCTTCATGCACACAAAATCACGATTACCAATATTACAAGCTTATGTACCATAATTTTCTATTTATATACACGTACGTTTTTTTTAAATTTTTCTTAGAAACAAATAAAAGAGTATTGAACTGTTAGGTAATATCAGCCTTACTATATTGCAGTGAATGCTGGACAATCTCCTCACAGATGAAGACGAGACATGTGGCAAAAGAAATGTGGTTCTACCGAAGGGTACTGAGATTGCCATGGACCGAACATGTAAGCAACGACGAAGTTTTAGAGAAAACGGAAAAAAAGGTCACTTATAGTTAACACCAGGAAAAAAAGAGGGCTTGGGAAATTTGATACTTAGAGGGCAGATTGAAGACAAAGGGGATAGCATAACGCATAACTTAAAGAGAGATAACAAAAACCAAAAAAAAATATTAAGAACTACATAGACAGGATATTGTGGAGAGCCATGACCACCAACACTCATAGAAGTAGGAGTTCATCTTTACATAATCCACTCATTCAGTCATTTTAAAAAACTATCTATCAATCTATTTTTGATAAGGATATAGTAAAATTTCTCTCTCCAGCCAAAACATCATTCTCTCCCAAAGCCATAGTTAAATTTATCGTAAACTTGGTTTACTTAACATCAAACAAATTTTTAAACAGTTAAATCTGTTCTGAATTAAATTGTCGCTTTCGACTCTCTGTCTTATTTAGTATTTGCCCGTTAACTTTGCCGCGCAGTTTCAGTAGTTGCAAATGGCCTTAATGGATATATCAATTATTTGTTTACCTCTAGGATGGACATAGAATCAGTGAATAATTCACTTGTTAATATGGTAGAGGTAAAGAATCATAGATAAATTCTCATTAGCTATTGTTATGATTGACAATGACTAACATTTTTCATTTTTATTTTTAAAGTTACCTGAGACGTAATTGATGTGTAGTTTGACCATGTGCTTATTCACAAATTGTCTTTCACGTCAACCATCGGGACCTGCAAGAGACAAAATTTTTATCAAGATATATATTTCCTAAAGTTAAATCCCGTTAACATACGTAGCAACAGTAAAATTTCGAACTAGGTTTGCTAAATTCTTTTCTTAACCGATAACTGTTACACTAGATTGTATATATGCAAAAAATCATAACCGCAAAAATGGCTGAAATAATTCATGCAGGCGGAATAAGAAAATTCTTCATCTGATTATAAAATTAATTCAATAAAAGTTACTTGGTATTTGAGAAGTGTAAACAAATATTAACGAATGAATATCTAGTCATTTTTACTTGTGAGTATTTAATCACCAAGTTACAGTCTCCATAGAAGGTATACAATTATAGAAATGCGTCTTGTACGTAATCGTTCTCATATTATATACGAACACACACCTACCAGAAACGATAGACAAATTATTGTATATTCACAATTCAAAATATTAAGATGAAAGAATAAGCACTTGGGAAAATATTCAAATGTTCAAAGTATATCTTATTGGCTTCTGTTAACATTGACTATAAAGGTAATAGTATTTTTTCTGTTATTGCTAGCTAGCTATTTTTCTTTTATAGAGTTCACCTTATATAAGGCTCAAGATCCACTCAACGTAGAGGTTACTTAACGAGGTGTGAGATATATATGTATGAGGGGTAGAAAGTGTAGATAATGAATATATAGAAGATAGGTAATAATTGGCTTGACTTAAAGAGGTCAAGATTGTAGCGTTTGAAGACTCTCCAGGCTATTCCTCAAAACATTGGTTTTGAGAAATTGAGAAAAAATTGTCATGGAAATAGCAGTAGAGTAGTGATAGGCTTGCGACGTACAGGACGGAAAATATATCTTCTTCTATATGACCAAGTAAGTGACTTTGGACATTATCCAGACTGGGAAGTGCGGATTGGGCAGCTTTAATCTATTTTTAATCTACTAGATATAGAAGATAATCTATTGTATTTTTAGTTAATTCTAGTTCTTTATAACGTTTTATCACAATATTTCGGTTGCTATTCATTCTGACTTTCATGAACCTGCCTAAAAACTAAATAAATATAAGGAAATACGAATAATGATAGAGTGGTTTGTCCGTATACGCACTCATTTTCTATTATCTGCATTAATGATTTTAGCATGACAGTGACAAGACATTTATGTAGATATCTGGTGATGGCACGCAACATGATGAGAAGTGGGTTCATGCATTTTCACCATTTACATTATTACACATAAATTAACATACAGATACGCACATATGCACTGCTGCTTGCCAAAGATAGATGAGTAGCAAAAACTTACCGTAAACCATTGTGAATGCAGTAACTTCAGACATGGTGTATTGAGCCTCACTGAGATGAGAAAATAATTAGAGCATGATGGTTATAGTGAATTCGATTCTCACAAAGTGTCATTTTAATGCGATTTTGTTTTAAACATAGTTGAAAGTGTTACATGCCTACTCACACACATACATATGATATTTTAATCAGTGAATATGTAGAGTATAGAGTACATACACTTATTTATATATGACATTTATTTATTTTCAAATGCGTATATATTATGTGTGAAACTATAGATGCATATATGTGTGTGGTTATATATATGAATTTGTGATATATATATGTGTGCATGCATTCATTCGTAAACATATGCATGTGTATTTTTATATTTGCGTATTTTTATGTGCATTTATATAATTCAAGCTATATATATAGGTGAAACATATACATTGTCAAGTGCATGCATTCACACGCACACACATGCATATAGACGAATAAACAAAAAGGAATTTTAATACACAAATGGGTCCACTACGGAAAGTAGCTACAGAGAACTATGCACAAATTCTTGTAAGAGTTTTAGTCGCTTCTACACATGCCCATATATTATCATATTCACTTACCTTATAGATTAAAAGTCTAGCTAAAACTCCATCTGCGTTCTTTATAATGTCATCTCGTATTATACATATAGAGTCAAATTCGGTCCAATCCAATCTTTTCCATCGCTACAACATAAACGCACAGTAGAAATATAAGGGTCTTATTCTATCCCCTAGGGGAAGACCCATATACCTTTGAAAAGGCAAGAAGGAAAGAACGCATCACCCCAATCCCTGGAGGGGATCTTAAAAGAAGGCCTCGGCTGGGAGTGGGGATAAATGCTGGCTGCTAGCCAACAGACCGGATGGCCGGACACTAGGCCCTTATGTTACTTGCTCTCCGCAGAAATGCATTTCAGGAGAGATAATTATAACGTAGTTACCAAGGCAGGAACTTTACAATCAGTTACCTTCCGCCGTTTGTCTGCTGACCACTAACATCCGTAAATACCTACCCTCACGTAGGAAAGCAAAGAAAAAAAAGATAGAAATGATAACAATAAATATAATAATAATGATGACAATCACAATAATGCACCTATCATTATTGGCTTCTTTGGGACAGTATAAATATAACATGTAACATCATGTTATATAACATCATTATTATTATCTTATGCAAATATTATTATGCAGTTCTGAGGAAGAATTGGAACAGACAACAGCATTATTAAAATCAGTAAGAACTGAGGAGACAATTAAAATTTGACGACACATGCTGTTATTCGACATCTAATGAGAGCAAACTAATACCCGACATGTAAAACTCAACTACTACTACTACTACTACTACTACTACTACCAATAATAATAATAATAACAGAAGTACAAGGAATGACAAAAATACAGATATACACATTAAAAAATGTTAGAAAATTCATCACAATCTGAGATACTAAGGATAGTACTCAAGATCATCACACACATAATCAGAAAAAATAGACTTTCAGTGTAATATACACAATAACCTTTTAAGAAGCCTTCTTTTAATTTAGGTCAAATACATGGTAAAGGATTGTATCCAGTAGCAAACCAGGAAAACTAGAAATACTACTACTACTACTACTACTACTACTACTACTACTACTAATAATAATAATAATAAGTGTACTCACAAGTACATCTCACGCATTACGAAGAGATTTATCTGTGTAAAATGTGTGTGATTTTTTACAAAAATGATCCTTGGAAAATGTCATTAAGCCATTTCTTTGCAAAGAGTTTGAAAGAATTGTAACTCCAAGGAAGAATTGAAACTGATAACAGCATTACTAAAATCATCAATAATACTATGATTTTTTGTCAAACTTCATTGTGAGTCTAGCCATAACATTTGATGTAAACAACAGATGAATAGGATTATTGTTTATTTATTTTGATTACATTTTAATTCAATTTTATTCAGCTTAGTACTTTTTTTTAATCGCAGTTATGTGAATGCAAGGGTGGTATAATACAGGGTGCAATGGGTAAATTATCGTCATTTTTTATTTTTAATTTCGTTCATGTGCGTTGTTTGTTTGTTTTTTTATTTTATTTTGTCGACTCTTCATTATAATAGGATCAGTTAGGCACCGTCTGTGAGAAAAAGAGCACCATGACAAAATTCACCCCGCCAGAAATTTGGAAACGGCATGCTGTACATCTTGGCAATCACACCGGAAGTTCCAATACTGACATTTTAGAATGATGGGTGTAAACCTGAGGACAGTGCAGAGGATTAGGAAAGAGTTGGATGAGTCTAATGGTGATTACGAAGGTACGGCAGCTAGGAAAACTCACTTTGATCGTTCTGATAAGAAAAGAACTCCTGAATTTGTTGTTCAATACAGAGGCCTGTTCAGTACGGAGGCCTGTTCAGTACGGAGGCCTGTTCAGTACGGAGGCCTGTTCAGTACGGAGGCCTTAAGGCGGTAATGCTGCCCTTTGTCAAGAGGGTGGTTGCTGGAAGACACTACATCTGGTAACAGGACACTGCACCATTCCACACAAGCAGGAGAAGCCAGTCATGGCTGTTGGACAATTTTTTTCGACCACATCACCTCTTACATGCACCCACCTAACTCCTCAGTCTTGCAACCCCCTTTATTATGTGTGATTAGCGAGACCAACAAAAGTTCTTGTAGCACCAAAGATGAACTGAAGGCCGAGATTTTGGCAGCATTCACCGACTTCAACAAGGAGACCTCCAGAAGAGTTGCAGGAGATTCCGAAGTCATCTGGATACCTTGATTGAAGCCAAGGGTAATTTTATTGAATAATTTCTTTCTTACGTTGTGTAATTTTGGTAAATATATCTGTTAAAATGAAAATATCAATGTTATTTTCATTTTTGCGTAATTTAGGTGACAATTCATCCAGAGCGGTTCGGAATGAGAATCGGTGAGCTGAGTTCGAGACATTCACTTACGGGGGAAAAACCAATTAAGAAAGGTATGAATCTATTTCCTTCTTCCCAGTTATGCGTTAAATAGTAAGACTTGTATTTGGAAAAATCATTGTTATTACTCCAAAGTTGTTAATGCAATATTCACGTGAAAAAATTCTTACACTGCAAAATATATTTCAGCTTGAAAGAACCCTCAAAGTGTTGATTAGCCGTAAAAAATAATTTATCGCAAGTGTATTAGGAAAATAAATAGACAGTGCGGCTAAGAAGTAAATGAGCCCTCGGTGAAATTCGAAATCACGGACCTTTTGCCTCTAAGGAGCCTGGATTAAAGAACTAGCTGCTTTATAATTCAAAAATACTAAAAATAAGTATACCAATATTTATAATTACAATAGCAAAATGAAAGAAAAAGAAAAAAGTAGAGGGGAAACGTGCAAAACTTCAAAGGGTGATTATAAACTACTCGTCTTAAAATTACCTCGGAATAATTAATCTTTTGCTCTTTACTACATACAGTCTGAGTGACACGATTCTAATTTTCAATGCAGTGGGTGTGCTGGTTCAACAATCGACAAACATTCCATTTTAAAGTAGAAGTGGGGAACAAATTTGAAAGGGAACCTCAGTATAACAGATGGATAACCTCTGATCGGTGAGCCGCATGTAAGGGCAGACAGATGGCGCACGAGAGGGAGTCCTAGTTCTTTCGATAGATAAGTCAAAACAAATGGCAGGATGAAAATGGCTGTAATAGAGATTTATCTGTGTGTTCTTTTCCCCTTCTCTATTAGAGAATATAGTGGAAGAAAAAATTATTCTATTTAATTAGAAATGTATTAAAAAGTGAAAGGAAACGAATCAAACAAAGCTATCGTTATTAGAATTAAATATATATTGTTTTGTTATATGTATTTTTTATTTTTATTAAATAATTGAAACTGTTCAGGGCCAACAATTTAGCAAACGGTTTGTAGTTAGGTTATAATCAAGAGATTTATAGTAATGTATGTGCGTATATATATATATATATATATATATATATATATATATATATATATATGACAAATAACTAATATAGATAAAAATATAAAAAGTATTTGCACTAAAAGGCTTAGATGCCAGCAAAGAGTTGACTTATAAAAATCAATAAAAATGGCATCAAAATTGAATAGAAACATTCATGCCGGAAACGGCTGCTGTTAAGCAATAATGATCTCTCTCTCTCTCTCTCTCTATCTATCTATCTATCTATATATATATATATATATATATATATATATATATATATATGTGAAAATATATAGAAAATAGGAAGGAACTGGTTAGGTAAATAGTCCAAAGTTCCTTATTATTTTTTGTTATTATTTTTAAAAAATAGTGCTCGATACAAAAGTAGAGCATAAATATAATTATTTATTTAAAAATATGATTCCAAATCGCTACATAAGAGGTCTCATGTTTCAAAACAAAAGAGCCGAAAACTTCAATATAATCCTTTAAATTAAATTGAGTTGAAATTAAAAGGCTCCGTTCCATCAAGCGAATTTTTTGTTGGATTCCAAACAAAAATTTGCTTGAAGATGGAACGGAGCCCTTTTTAATTTCAACTCAATTTAATTTAAAGGATTATATTGAAGTTTTCAACTTGTTTTGAAAACATGAGACCTCTCATGTAGCGATTTGGAATCATATTTTAAATAAATAATTATATATATATATATATATATGCGTGTGTGTGTGTGTGTGTGTGTGTGTGTGTGTATTTATGTATGTATATCAGTTCTGGTTGATGATTGGTATTGCATAGAACTCTGAGTGTCGGATTTAGTATTATTAGTATTTAAGTGTTAACTTAAGATTTTAACTATATATATATATATATATATATATATATATATGTGTGTGTGTGTGTGTGTGTGTATAAGTGGACACTGAGTTCAACACCAAGCGGTGAAAGTGTTTTTATTCTTCAACGCAATCTTCAAACCAGAAAATCTTAAAATAACAAAGATGGCGTGTATCATTCCTTTTCAAAAATACAGAACAATGACTCGCCAAAAAAACTGTTAAAAACGATTATAAAAATCCAATGAATATTTGAAATATTTTTTATTCGTAAAATCTGATAACTGCAGGAAATCCAGAAACCGTATCGTTTGAAAAGTTGCATTAAAATGAAGGATCCCAAATATTTCGGTCCGTACTGCTCCGGGACAACGAAATATTTGGCCTCCTAGATTTCAAGCAATGCTGGATGTCGGGAAACATACATTGGCTGAAAAGTTAAGTACAAAATAATTCTATTAAAATGAATACAGTAAATGACTTCAGTATGAAAAAGACGGCTTGAAAATTATATAAAATATAGAAATTCCATTATAACAGTCTCACGAAAAAATTTGTAATGAAGTAAGAGAATTTAAGCGTGTTCGACAGAAAGTATATAACATAAATTTAATTTATCTCTGAAACTTAAAAGAAGCGGCAAAACATAAACGGTAAAAATCTGTGTCAAGATTAGATAACAGTTTAAACAGTATTTGGATTTTCGAAATGTTTTTTCTTGTAAAAATAGGTAAATGATATTGTTAAGTTGAAACATGTGGAACAAGTGGAATAATCCTTACTTCCGGAGCCTTGACTGCTGCAGGTAGGTAGTTGCTTTGAAATGAAGGAGCGCAAGTGTGATGTCCATAATGTTCGTGGACATCGAAATACTTGATCTCCTAAACTTCAAACAATGCAGCATGGATGAAAACTGCTAAACTGTTCTGTAAACAATAGTCCAAAGAATATAGGAAATAGTGAACGTATATCACGTCCGAACTTCGGTCAACGTTAACCTGATTGAAAAAATAAATCAGTTGAAAGGTTTTAAGGAATATCAGGTCGGAGGTACCTCCAGCAAAAATATATGAACTGCAAGAAATATATATATATATATATATATATATATATAGAGAGAGAGAGAGAGAGAGTGTGTATTGGGGCAGCAGATTGCTCAAACATATATTGTTAAATATAACAGACAACAAATGTTTATTATGTTTGATCATGAGCCGTTCTAAACTTCTTATAGTTGCTTTAATTTCTGGAGAAAGTAAAGACAAAAGTTGTCCAACTTATGGATATTTTTTATTATGCTGTTCCTTGATTTAAGCTTTCGGCTCACATGAACCATCTTCAGAGTGGTTATATGGACATGTAAACAAAGATATTCACCATCAAAGATGATATTCCGTTATGTTTACACAGAAGTTTTCTATGCGACGATAACGGTCGCGAAATAGCAGACGCAGGTCGTAAATTCATGATGGGGGATCTATGACGTCGTACCACGGGAGAGAACGAAATATTAACAGAACTATATGTCTAGATGTAATATAATGTGTTGTGACTAGTTTGAAATGTAATTACATTTCAAACTAGTCACTACACATTAAATTGTACGACAAATTGTTACCTCTTTTTCGAAAGTTAACTTCCGGAGAAGAAGTAACAATTTGTTTTTAAATTTTCTTAAACATCATTTCATCACCAGTTATATACTATCGCCTGAAGAAGTACAATCAAAGTATTGAAACATGAAAGCTTTTGTGTAGCGATTTAAAAATGTTTTTATTATAATCTCTTATAATAAAAGAATAATAATAATATATTGAGCACTTTGTATTGAGCACTTTTTAAAAGTAAATGCTACGAACTCTGTATTTTTACTCCATTTGTTCTTTGTCTCATTTGTATATATCAGGTCATCCCATAAGTTCTGTCCGAATTTTGAATAAAGAAAACAAGTGACCAAATCTTACGTTTAATTACAGATTCAATCAACAATTTATTTTCCCTGATTATCTATCACTTCCTTCCATTTATTAACAAGCTTACTAATTCCATTACTCTAAAATTCTTTTGGCTTTGATTCGAAGAACTCACACATGTCAGTTTTAACCTCTTCCTGTGTTACAAAAGCTGTTTCTTCCAAATGATTCTGTAAGCTACGAAGCAAATGGTAGTCTGAAGGAGAAAGATCGGGAGAATAAGGTGGATGAGGAATTTTCTCCCAACCAATCTTTTGTGACGTGATTCTTGCTATGTGGGGTCACGCATTGTCCTGATGAAACATCACCTCTTTTCGATTCACTAGAGCAGTTTCGATCTTAATCTTCAAGGGTGAAATCTCTATCTCTGAATTTTGCAAACCATCTTCTGCAAGTTCTTTCATTCACACATTCCTCTCCATAAACTGAGTGAATGTTTCTAGCCGCTTCGGCTGCTGAGTTTCCTTTCTTGAACTCATAAAGCATTATGTGCCTCAAATGATTCTTAGGTGCTTCCATGTTAGCAGGGTTTTAATGAAACAAAATGTAATTTTATTGTTCTCTGAAATAAAATTTGATCAGTTTAAATACATCTAAACATAAAAATAATGTTCAGCTCCATTAGACATTATAAAAATACTTTAAATTTCGTTCATTTTAACAAAAAAGATAAAATTCGGACAGAACTTATGGGATGACCTGATATATATATATATATATATATATATATATATATATATATATATATATATATATATATATATATATATATATATATATATATATATATATATATATATATATATATATATATATATATATATATATATATATATATATATATATATATATATATATATATATATATATATATATATATATAATGTAAATAATTATTCATCCTAGAAAATGTTGGTTTCCGTCAAATGAGTCAGACCAAAATGTATATTAGCTATAAATTTTTTAGTTTATAGAAAATACTTTAAAAATGGTGAATATTGCCCAGAACTTATATAGAAAAACAAAATTTGGTCTTCCAATCTTCAATCATTGCAAAAAGGCTGAAAAAGATGGCGACCAGAAGTATAACTTCAGATAGAATAATAACAATGAATACATTTATTTTTGTATTTAAGAACAGTTTATTTCTGTCTGTTCAGACCCTATTTTATTCGAAGACAAGCCATTGCGACAAATTGCACACATCAAATAGAATAGAAGTTTTGCGTCGTGTAATCAATTAACAGAGAAGAGAAACATGTATCTGTGTAGAAAATTGAATATAACAAAAGTCGGAGGAAAGATTCTATTGAAATAAAAAAAAGTAAAACATAGAATAAAATATTCAATTGCTCTGAATTAAAACACTGGTTTTTGTGTGTGTGTGTGTGTGTGTGTTGTGTGTGCGTGTGTTGTGTGTGTGCGTGTGTTGTGTGTGTGCGTGTAAAGAATATTTTACTTACGAAACATTTTTTCTGTATCGTGACCCTTCAGGACGTGGTCCACAGCTTCTTATTCTTCGCATCGTTTATTAAGGTTTGCCTTTTTGCTATCTCTCTTAATTCTTGTTATGCCAACCACTTACGCAAGATGGAATATAGATCTACATGCAATTTTAAATTGAATATAGATCCCTATTCAATTCTGAAAAATTGACCAAAAAAGCGTCTGATAAAGAAAATAAGCAAAAAACAAGAAAATGATAATAAATTTTCGAAGAATAAATGGAATAATGTTTAATTTGTGTATTTGCAATTTTGGCAGTTGCAAATAGTTGAATTCGTTGAATAGTTGCCTTGAAACACAGGAGCTCAAATATGTCGCTCCGATCTTCATTGCGAAATCGACATATTTGATCTCCAGAACTTCAAGCAATGTATATGAAAAAACACATTTCATCTCTGACACTTAAAAAACAGGAGGAAAGAAATATTAAGGAAATCTCTGTTAAAAATAAGAAAGATGGAGATAATACTTAAAACTCGAAATACTTGATCTAAACTTCAAATGTACGAAAGTTAAAAAAATAACGGTAGAAAATTTGTATTGAAGTAACATAGTTGAAACACAACTACCATAAAATATATAGAATAAATCACAGCAGATCCCTGAAAAACGAAAAGCTAAATTATCTGTTAAAATCTAAATTAAGTAATAGTTCAAACAATATTTGCATTAAAGCCGAAAAATGTATTGTCCGAGAACTTGTGCTACAGTCTAGAAGAATATATCTGGAAAAGACAGAACAGTGTTGCTGAAAAAATATTGATTAGTATTGTTCGCTTTGAAATAGAGATGATGTGTTTAAACCAGAAAATATATAGAATAAAGACACATTGATCTCCTAAACTTCAAGCAATGAAGGAAGACCGAGAAATGTATCAGACGAGAAAAACTTAAGAAATGATTTGATAAGTTATTAGACGCAATATATTTTATAAATATTAAAAAATGCAATGGATTTGAAATATGTTTCAGCAGAATTATTGTTTCGAAATAAGGGAGATGGAGTAGCTTTTCCAGCATGTACATGGAATAAAAAACTATTTCATCTCCCAAATTTCAAAGAATTCAGGATATTCGAATAGTATAGTTGCCTAAAAATATTCAGAAAAATAGACGACAAAAAATAATCGTCATTTCTCTTATCACATTTCGGGAAACTAAATGAACAGAAATCTTTAACTAACAAAACGGAAATAGATTTACGAGAAAAATGGATGGAATGGAGGAAAACTTCATCTTCGAATATTACAAATTTGCAAATATATATATATATATATATATACACACACACACACACACACACACACACACACACACACACACACACATATATATATATATATATATATATATATATATATATATATATATATATATATAGATAGATAGATAATAGATAGATAAATAGTGACCCAACAAACCTACCCAGGCTTTCCCTGACGAAACCTGTGTAGGTTTGCCTGGCTCACTAGGTTTATCTAGGTCTGTTCTACGATTGTATCGAGCTCTTTTGTTAGTTGTTTACTCGTGTCGGGTTTTTTTCTTTGGGCTTCAAACCTGTATCTGTGCGAATTTTTTCGACAGACTTTTATGTTTCTAGTTCTTTCTTTTTTTTAAAACATTTTTTTCCTTCGAGATTGATTTGATTATTGCCAAATCAAAAATTCGAAGGTTTTTCGAGACGAGTATAGTTAGCTATATATATATATATATATATATATATATATATATATATATATGCATGTTTCATTAAAAACGACAGACAAGGTACTACGGTTAAGCTTTTTATTTAATTTTTCTTGTGTTCTGACAAGAGCTTTCTTTTCTGGACAAAGGGTGTGTAAGAACTGTCCGAATGTTTTGTATTTCCGAGCGCTTTCGGCGACACCTTTAGCCATTATCAAGGATGATTCGATTTTTCAGCTTAATTGCGTGTGTGCATTCTGTGTACATAATAGTGTGTGGTAGGGATGTTTTTAATTTCCGAATACGGTTAGCACATTGTGGCTTTGTTCGTAGCTAATATTGTTAAGAGTTGTTTTCTTCTTTTTTATTATTAAAGCTTCCATTATTTTTAGTCTTTTTTGCAGGTGGATGCAGTTAATATTTTTGTGTTCCTAATGGAGTCTGGTATGTTTGTGTGTGTGTTTAAATGGATTCTAATGGAGCTGTGATCAGATAGCTGTAACATAAGACGTCTGGATAAGCATATTTCCCAGATATCAACACCTATCTACGAACTATATATATATATATATATATATATATATATATATATATATATATATATATATATATATATATATGTACAAATCGAAAAAAAAACATATCGATTGGAGAACTAAAGAAACAAAATTAAAGATACAGTTAATATATATAAAACAATGAGCATACCTTTTAAAACGATTTGAGCTCATGCCGGAAGGCCGATAAATTATTATTAATTACTTTGCACGGAAACAAGATCGTGTAGATATATTGGACTCTCAACATATATTGGACTTTCATCAGTATATTTCGCCATTGATGATTTAACTTGAGATTTGATTTCGATGACTTTTAAGGATAACTTGCGTCCCACATAGGATTCAACATATAGGACGGGAAAAATTACACTAATATTTAGTGCTCTGTCTCATAATATATAGATATTCAGTTCGTGATTTCTGAAATGTAATGCATTTTATGCACATACCCCTATACATGAAACGATCAGAAGCCACTTGAAGAAAATAAGACAGAAATAATTAGAAAATTAAACAAAAAAAAAAAAAAAAAACGAAAATGCATCGCCTACGATCTGAGCTGATACTGGAAGGCCGAAATATTATTCATAATTTGTATGGAAGCAAAAACGAATACATGTATGATTGAAAGTATTACAAAATACAAACGATGTACATTAATCTATTGAGATACAGTGTCTAAAGCAGAAAATAAACAGATTAAAGACACATTGATCTAAATTTCAAACAATGCAGGAAGATTGAGAAATTGGACGAGAAAAACGTTAAAAATATTTTGATCATTTATTGGACGGAATATATTTTATAAAAAAAATTGAAAAATGTTTCTGCAGTTTTATTATTTTGAAATAATGGAGATGAAATAGCTTTTTCAGAATATATATAGAATAAAGCTTTACTTCATCCCCAAAATCTCAAATAATTCATGAAGTTCGAATAGTATATTGACAATTGTGTTAATATGCAACGTTTCAGGAAATATATATAAAAATAATCGTTATTTCTCATATCACATCTCAGGAAACTAAAGTCAGGACAAAAGATATATGAACAAAAGTTTTACCTTTCATTAACAAAACGGAAATGGATTTAAGAGAAAATGAATGGAATGAAGGGAAATTTCATCTTCGAATATTCAAACCATATTGGCTGTTAGATTTGGAGAACTAAAAGAACAAACTAAGAGAGATTTAACATATTGCATAAAACAATGAAAATACCTCATTAAATGATTTGAGATAATGCATAAATGTCGATAAATTATCATTAATTACTTTCTATGGAAACAACAATAAATACGTATATTCCCTAAAATAAATTGAATAAAGAATACTTAATCTTTGAAAGTGATATCATTTGAAAATAGTTTAAGATATGTCTATTAACAGTAGGTAAAAAACCCAACAATTCTTCCCTCACATTACCTATATATATATATATATATATATATATATATATATATATATATATATATATATATATATATATATATTAGAGAAAATGATATAGAAATTTTACAAGGGGTGTATAGTTACATCAATGTATGTATCATTTTAGCAAAATGAAGTCTTAAAACAGACAAATAAAGGGCAGGATCCATGTTTTATTCGATTGGTAAAGAGCTCAGAACATTCCCCATATGCGAAGACATAAGCTTCCATATCCCAGCCTAAATGAATGACAATAGTCAACGTTTTATTAGAAATGTCTGGCTTTCTAAGGACATTTCACAGAGCATCGCTATTGATGGGAATATAAGGTCTGTGACAGATCTAAAAAATCATAATTCATTTCATGAAATCAAACCATGAGGACCAATTAAAATTTTCCATGATGAGGATTTTAGATGGATGGTGAATATTTGAGATGATATTTTAAAACTGATCACAAAATGCTCCATTTTCAACTTCGAAGGAATATAATGTTGGGGCATGGCAGAAGACAAAGACTACATAAGTACTATTGGCAAGTTCAATGGTGAGTGTCATAATACGATCCGTGATGGAAAAGATGAGATTAATCGAGCAATTTTACATCATATAATGAATGAAAACATTGGTACCACTCATTACTGTCCTTAGCAGAACAAAAGATAGCGTAGCCCTCTGCAATTTATTCTATTTGATAAGTATCTGAAAAGCATGTTTATTTTAAGGCAATTCAAATTATAATAGTTCTATATGGATTGAAATTTCGTACCGGAGCGTTGTTAGAATAGCATTTCATGCGCATATTTCGACGGCAATAATGAATAATCAGACAGTCGTGAAAATCTGATAAGCTTTTTGCTTTAGCAAGCAATTTGTAGTTTTTTGCTTGCCTACTTCTCTATTTTGGAGAAAGCAGTGCAACACATTAACAGGACAGCATTTTCATTTAAAGAGGATTCGAAGAACACAATTGCTCTGGTTTTGGTAATGATCGGCCATCCTGTGATGGTCGCCACTGTGTAAGGCGTCAAGTATGGGCCTTCAGTAATAACCTTTGCCTTTTTCCATTAACTTTATTTTCTCTTGAGGAAGAGCGGATAGCGAACAGAACGGACGGCTGAACTAATTTCACAGAGATTTGATTGTGGTGAAAGCTCTACACTACCATCAACATATTTTGGATATGCTGATGAGAAATGATTGGAGGAAACATTTGCCATGAACCAAATGAACGACTCAAATCAAGAATTTTCTCTCTACTCGACTGGCTGCATATATAGATATGGTATCATGTCTACATCGGTAGGCTTGACACTCGCTTGGTTACCAAACCAAGTATTTCTATGTCCTCGCGCGAATACATATATGAATATATCAACGTCCCTGCGCAATTTGTATGCTAGATTGTTGTTAATTATGAAAGATATCTCATTCGCCTTTTGAAAGGTCTTCGCTATCCTACTCAGTGCTAGCCAAGCCAACAACAGAAAATAGTGTCCAGGGGAGGCATTTTACCAACAGACGAACCAATGACTCGGAGGTATTAAGAGCAGGAGTTACATGGAACCATTAACACCCATGACGTAATGAACCGGACATATTTTGAAACATATATATATATATTTTATATAAACATATATATATATATATATATATATATATATATATATATATATATATATATATATATATATATATATATATATATATGTGGAAATCTTCAAATATATGTAATACATATATATATATATATGTGTGTGTGCGTGTGAAAATCTTCAAAAACATGTAATACATACATACATACATACATGTGTGTGTATGTGTGTGTGTGTGTTTGTGTGTGGAAATCTTCAAAAATATGTAATATGTATGTGTGTGTGTATATTACATATTTTGAAGATTTTAGACACATAATCTCATCCAAGCAAAAAGAAAAAAAAATATTTCGTAATTGTTTAACATCAAATAAAGGATGATAGAAAAGAAAAAAAAAATTCTTTTAAATTATGTTATTTTAGTATTTTGGAGAGATCTTGATTTATTTGATCAAATTCTATAAAATTTAGCAAAATGGATGTCGAAGAAAGGAGGAAATCTTTTCTGAGACAAACAAATAACATTTCATTGGCACATTTCATCTTACGGTAGAAAAGGAACAAAGTAAAGAAAGTGATAAAAAAACAAAAGAAAAGTGGATATTTACTGGTCGCTTTATAGATACGTTGCAGGGTCAAAACCATGTAATCATAGCTAAAGCGACTAGTTATTTTCAGCTGGTTTAATTCAGAAATAAAAAAATAATTTGATAATATACGGAAAAATAAAAACAATAAAAATACAGCTTCATTTCAGAGAAATACCGAAAGCTCGTAAAAAAATATTTGCAATATAGAAAATATTTCTTATTGATTATTAGACGCACATCGATTATCTCATCCAAGCAAAAAGAAAAAAAATCATGTCTGCTAGCTTGTCGCCATGGCTTTAACATCAAATAAAAGGATGACGAGTAATGAAAAAGAAAAATTTGAAAAAATAAGTGAATTTAATTCGGGAAATTATGTAAGTCATGTAATTGTGACAAATACACGAGAAATAAGATTGGATTAATTTTAAATGTTGAGAAAGAATTGAAACTGTCATAAAAATCTGTGGAAAAAGGCAGAAGAGTCTACGAATATACGGAGAAAGGTCCGTAATCACAAAATATATACTATGATAATCACATAAAATTTCATTTAAACAAAGAATTGAACGGCTCTTATTTCTGCTGTTGGGCTGACGTTGATTATGATGATGATAAACCAGAACAGACATAATCAACAATACTGAAAAAGCACACAACTAATTTTTTTTTTGGCTCAGTGGAAAAAAACTCTCGCCAAAGAACTCATGATGCCATTTCTAACCTTAAATATTCCGAAAACTATAGTCCCTGGACATATTTCTTCTTGGACCTACCACTTGAAAAAAAATGTAAAGGATGATCCTGGAAAAACTGCTTCCGTGGAAAAAAAAATCTTAGTATTGCCTGATAGATTATCAAATAAAATAAAAAAGTAATAATGATCACCTAATAATAATAATAATAATAATATAAAATGGAATCTCTGGCAAATATCAGGACCATCGTGTCTAATGAAAAGAAAATAAACCATCTTTTTAGAATTTTGTATGCAAATGACAATATGGAAGGTGGACCTGAAGACATTGGAATGAAATTGATAAATGTGCACATCCTCCAATCCCTTTAGTTTAATTCACAAGGAAATTTTATCTTTGTTCACCATAATAAAATTTCTCCCAAAAGGGTACGACTGTTCTTAAAAACAATCCATTATGGCTCAATTCCATCCCACCAATATAGTTTCAACATCTTGAACTGGACTCTAAATGACATTGGATTCCAAGTATAAGATGCTGTCCCTCTTTTCCCTCATTCTGAATGTGATGACAACAACTATTTAAACTTAATGGAAACAACAAATGACTTGACTCAATAATAAAAGAAGGCAGTAAATTAAACAACATTTACATTTAGTAGATTCTGTAGTAAAACAGAAGCAAAAGAACAACAAAAGATATGAAAAAGAAAGCTAAAGCCCTTCCTGATGTTTCCAGAACGTAAACCCAATGTTGATAAAGTTACACTATCTTTTGTTTCCATTTTCAGCGCAAGACCAGAGTATAAAAGGCAACATGTCTTTGGATCAAAATGCAGGTTCTGGACAAATCCATGACCATTATCTCAGGATGTTCTATACCCAAATGTATCTCGTCACGACAGAGTACCACATTTCTAACACCTTTGTAAACAGATCATCGTATTTACAGAAATTTCACCATTCTGTTTATACCATCCAAAGACAGAAAAATTCTGTCCCCGGATAGTATGCAAAACAGAAAGAAAAAAATCCTTGAAGAAGGCTTGTCCAATTGTAAGAAGAAGAATTTGAAAAAGAAAAATACAAAGAAAATTGAAATAGAAAAAATGAAATTGAAAAGAAAATACCAGTGGTAATAGGTGCAAAGAAAAAATGAAAAAAACCCCAGAAAGACAGACAGAAAATTGGATGAGAGAACTCAGTCATTAAAAAAAAAAAAAAAAAAAAAAAATTAACATGAAATGGAATCCTCCTCTTTCCAGATCCGAAATCGAATGATGATGATGATGCTCATAAGTATCCAGGACCATGTGTCTAATGAAAATATCTTTGAGAAATTTGACAAGCCTGAAAGAAAAAGAAATTTGACTTTTTAAATTTAAATAAAAATATAATTGTTGGAAAGTATATAGAATAATGAAAAAATTTCATTTTATGTCGAAAGTTTGAACATTGAAATATTAGAAATGCAATGTCTTTCTTGAAAGATCAGTATGATGTAAAAAGATCAATATTCCATTTTAAAAAACTTCAATCAACGCAGGTCACCTGAAAATATAAATCGACAAATAAAAATATAATTGAAAATATAGAATAATAAAATACAATAGAAAAATATTAGAAATATTTAAAAAGTATCTGAAAAACGTAAAACTGAAAAAATTAAGAATAAATTTTAATTTCATAAGTTTAGACAATCCAGAAAATTTCTGTAATTATAAATACTGTATACAAAATAACAGTAGTATTTTTATGGAATGAAGGAATATTAATCTTCGAAATTTCAAACAATGCAAGAACATTTTTGAAATATATCACTCCAGAAAGACTGAAAAAGACATTTATAAAATAAGTGGAATATATATATATTTCATTATTATATTAATGAAATGTAAAAAACGCTTAATAAAAAATCGAGCAAAATTAAATGTTAAAAGAAGGAAAATTATGATATTTCGAATATGGGTTAATCGTTTCAAAGGTAGATCAGAAAATTCAAGAAGCTGAAGAAAGTTATAGTTGAAATGTTGCATTAGAACGACAAATATGAATTTAAATGCTCTAAAACTATGAAGAATAAGGAAATAATCCTCACATATTTTGGAGGAAAATACAGACTGAAAAATATAACGGATTTGAAGTGTTTCATCCAGACAATTGTTACAAAGGTTTTCTTCATTTCTGTAAGTTTTTTTTACAATTTTAAACAAACATTTACAAGATTAATAAAAAACAGATCATTTTTGAACCTCGAAATTACAAATATGAACTAAAATGTCTACAATGGAATGTTGAAAACTATACATTATCGAAAATGTGACAATCACTGAATTTGCAAATATATCGGTAGAAAGTTTGTCGTGAAATGCCGAAGAGAAAGCGCGTTCAACAAATAATATATGTAATAAAGGCACGCTTTATCTTCGAGACTTCAAACAATGACGGATTGTCGAGAAAATACTAGAAAGGCAATTTCCTTAAGAGAAAATATATGACGTAAAAAACATATTCCATTACTAAAACTTCTATCAATGCACAGTACCTGAAAATATTTCGGGCTGAAAATATCGAAAAATAGACAATAAATATAATCTATAGACAGAAAATAAACAAAGTATCTTCAAAATATGAAATATTAGGAAAGGAAGAAAGAAGTCTGCAAAATAAAAGGCATGTTGAAAACAGACATTATCGCAAGGAAGACAATGCATGAAGTTTGAAAATATATAGGTAGAAAGGTTGTCCTAAAATACCTGAAATGAAGCGTATCTATCAAATCATATATCAAATAAAGTTATGCATTATCTCTGAGACTTCAAACAATGCAAGGCAGCTGGAAAAATACTTGAAAGGCAGAATATATATGACGTAAAGACACATTCCATTTCCCAAATTTCAAACCGTGCAGGGTACCGAGAATTATATCGGCCAAAAATGCGTTCTAAATAGAAGAGAAATAATTTATTTGAAAACAATTTACAAATATTAAAAATGGAACACTAAAAATAACCATAAATACACGCCCACACACGAAAACTATGTAAAATGTTTGAAAAATATAGAAAAAAATGGTTAGAAAATTTAAGGTTTAATTCAGCCTCAATTTAATATAAAATCCAATGAAAGTTGCAAAATAAGGAGCATATTGAAAGCAATACATTATCAAAAAGTAGACAATGCATGAAATTTATGGACAGAAAGGTTGTCCTGAATTACCTGAAATGAAGTCTTATGGAATAAAGCCATGCTTTATCTCCGATACTTCAAACAATGCAGGACAGCTGGAAAATATATCTGTCGAAAATTAAAAGTTAAAACTAGAAAGTTAACACACTGATGCCAAAACATTGAATACTTAATCTCGGATCTTCGAACAAAATAATGTGAATGACAAACATACTAGTAGGTAAGTTCTATTGAAATGACAGTGATGGAAAAAGATATACCAGCAAATATACAGAATAAATATCAAATTGATTGCTGAAACTTTAAACAGTCAACAGATATATCAGTGAAAATAAAACAATGTAGGAAGACTGAAAATTATATTACTTGAGATGTTCACAGTCGATAAATATGTCAGTAGAAACGGTTTATTGAAATAGCAAAGTTGGCATGGGTCTGCCAGAATATGTATATGGATATAGATCCATTTCATTTTTCCACTTCAAAAGATGAAGAAAAGCGGAAAAATATTTGCTCAAAATACAGTTTTAAGAAATCATAATACAACAGCAAGGAATAATCTTTCATTTTTGAAATTTAGAGACTGCAGAAAATCTGGAAACTTTATTGATCGAAAAGTTCCATTAAAATAAAGAAGCCTAAATATGTCGGTCCATACGGAATCTTTGACCAAATTTTCATGCAATGCTGGATGTCTGAAATCATGTTAGCCAAAACGCTTAGGACAACGTAATTCTGTTAAAATTAATACAATAAATGAATGCATTATGAAAATAACGAATTGAAAATTATAGAAAATACTGAAAGAGATTATATCAGAAATTCCGATATAACAATCTGGACAAAAAAATCTAAAACCCTAGAAATTTGTATTAAAGATAATTAATTTGTATTAAAGCTAATTAATTTATATTAAAGTTTAAGCGTGTCCGACATAAAATATATGTCATAAATCTCATTTCATATTTTAAATTTAAAAACAAGCAGCAATATCGAAAAGTGAAATCGTAAGAAAATCTGTTTTAAAAATAAGAAAAGTTGAGATAACAGTTTAAACAGTTTTTCTTGTTACAAAATACAAACTATATGTGTAAGCTGAAACATAGACATTTAAAATAATCCTTAACCTGAGAACTTCGGCTTCTGTAGGAAGATAGTTACCTTGAGAGCAAGGTTGATGTCTATAACGCCTGTGGAAAATCGAAATACTTGATCTCCTAAACTTAAAAAAAAAACAGGAATGTCAAAAAATATATCGTCCACTGAACTGATTTGAAAGACAATAGTCCAAAGAATATAGGAAATAGTGAAAGTAAATTTCATCTCTACTTCGACAAATGTTAACATGACTGAATATATAATTCAACAGAAAATGTTTGATGAATATCGAATCGCGAAAAACATGGTGATAGATGACAGGCAATTGACTATAAATCAAATAACCTGTACTATAGACATTTCCCATGAGAGAATTGAGAATATTCTGCACAATGAACTTGGCATGACAACAGTTTTTGCTCGGTAGGTTCCACGTCTTCTCACACGTGATCAAACGTACGCAGACTGATCGCAACATGGGAAAATATACTCAAGATGAGTGTTGAGTTCATCACTTTGAGCTAAAGAAAAGTCGACACTTATCCAGTGAAAAAACTCCCGCCTCAATTCTCTAAAGTAGGCAACAGTATTGTGTTTATTGACTATTTTGAAAAGGGCCACAGCATCAATTACTATGCCAGTTTATTGAAGCAGTTTTAAAAGGGCGATGAAGACCAAACACCTGGAAAAACTAATAGAAGGACTCTTGTTTCATCAGGACAATACTCCATCATAAATCCTTAGTTTCAATGACTTCTCTGCGTGATTGTGGTTTTGAACTGGTTGATCACTCACTCTATTCTTCCGATTTGACTATCATCTGTTTTCCAACACGAAAAGTACTTGGCTGGGTACCATTATCACAGTGATGATGACATCATTTCTGCTGATGATGTCGTTTTATAACCAACAGGATCAATCTTCTTTGAGCAGTCAATATACGTAGAAAGAAAATTATTAATGAGAAGAGTTGAAATGAATGCACGCAAGATTTCACAGTTCTAGCATCACTTCTTCATCACTCCTATGAGCTTTTCATCCCACTATCGTAAAACGAATAATTCTTCATCATAGACGTTATAAATGATATTAGTTATTCTTCCTGTATTCAAATTAATTCAATGTGGATTTTTATATTCCAGGATGCAAGTCTGAGGGGTTTACGTTTCATGCACATGTTTCAACTCCAATATTGAATAAATAGACAATCGGGATTATGTGACGAGTGTGTTGCTTTAGCAAGAAATTTGTAGGCTTTATTTATGCGCCCTCGTCTAGATTTGGAGAAAGCAGTGTAACACCTTAACAATACTGCTTTTTCATCCACAGAAAACAAAACTGCTCGGGATTTGGTAATGAGCGGCCATCCTGTGATTGTCGCCACTGTGTAAGCTGTCAACTATGGGCTTCCGGTAATAACCTTTTTCTTTTTCCATTAACTTTAACTCCTCTTGAGGAAGAGCAAATAGCAAATAGAAAAGACTGCTGAACTAATTTCACAGTGATTTGATTGTGGTGAAGGTTCTTACACTACCATCAACATATTCTGGATATGCTGATGAGAAATGATTGGAGGAAAAATTTGCAATGAACCAAACGAACGACCCAAATCAAAGCTTCTCTTATAAGAGTTTTCTCGATTCGCGGCATATATAGTTATGGCGCCAAGTCTAAACCAAGTATTTCTATGTCCTCGCGCAAATACATATATGAATATATCAACGTCCCTGCGCAATTTGTATGCTAGATTGCTGTTAATTATGAAAGATATCTCATTCGCCTTTTGAAAGGTCTTCGTTATCCTACTCAATGCTAGCCAAGCCCACAACAGAAAATACTGTCCGGGGAGCCAATTTATACCTATGGCGCTATGTCTACATCGGTAGGCTTGACGCGCGCTTGGGCACTAAACCAAGTATTTCTATGTCCTCGCGTGAATACATCTATGAAATTTGTCATATATTCAGAATTAATCTGGGAAATTTAACTATATATGAATATATCAACGTTCAGTGCATTTTGTGTTAATTCTGTAATAAGGTTCATCCGCCCTTTGAAATATTTTGTATATTTTTTATCCTACTAGGTGTTTCGTAATAATATATATATATATATATATATATATATATACTATGTTTTTGAAGCTTTTCACAAAAATTTTTTTATACACACACACACGCACGCAAACACACACAAACACACACAGACACATAGGTGAAGAAAACCCAAGACAAAACAAGACATTTTTCAGAATAAACACTTTCGGAGCGTTTACTAAGTGGAAAAAGATAGCCAAGCTTATATTACCCAGGAATTATGAAGAAGAACCCGGTAGTTGCAGAAAATGTTAAAATGAATAACAAATCAATGCGTAAATAAATACCTATAAATATAATAATTATAAATTAATAATGGATTATATTAATGCTTGTATTACTTTTAAGCATACATTTACGTTTCTTTCGGTTAAAATTTAATCTATTATTTGTTGGGAGCTTAAAAAAAAACGCGTCATCTCTCCTTGAGTTTAGTAAGAAAAATTATATATCTGTAAATAAATACTTAAAATAATAATGATAATAATAATAATAACAATGTGAAAATATAAAATAATAATGTATTTGTGCATTCGTGATTTGCACATAATATGACAAACTGATGAGTCTATCGGTGCTGAAGTTATATTAAAACCGAAAACCACGATGACAATAGACCAAAACCTACAAGAAATATTGAGGCTAACTTCAGACAATGCAGGAATTCTATGAAAGTATATAAAACATGCATTCGTATCGAACTAAAGAAAGACTTATACTGCAGCCAAAATATATCTTGAATAATGAATATCCTTCTTTTTTAAACTTCAAATTCTGAAGTAAAGCTGAAAAATACATTAGTAGAATGTTCGTAGATAAGTAACAAGAATAGTATTTAGAGAAAATATATTGTTTGAAGATATACTGATTTATTAAAAGGCAGAAAATTCGAAAAATATATGTACCGAATTAAAAAAAAATCTTCAGACACACTGGGTTGTATATTAATATTCCTTCGTTTTTATTATTATTTCATTTAGATTCCTCGACTAGTTTCGGCCAACATGGCCATCATCAGGAGAAGAGTAATTTTCTGCTTGCTGGTAGCAGTGAACTATAGAAATGAATGTCTTGATGGAGAAAATGAAATTTTTCTGTAGTTTTCATTTGTTTTTTTTGTCTTTTTTTTTTTATTATTGACCAAAATTCATGTTAAAACATGAATTTTGGTCAATCCTTGTGTTGTCAAACAGTCTCTTTTAAGTTGTTATTTAAGATAAGAGCTGGATGGATTCATGCTGCTCTGAATTTCCTTGGCCATTTTAACAGTTTTATTGGTTCCTGGAAATGGACTGTATCCCTGTTAAGTGTGTGTGTGTTATTTAGTTCTTAGGGAGTGAGTGAGTATGATATGTGTAAGCGTGTATATTACTATGGGTGTGTGTTATCATTTGGATCATTAGGGAGTGAGTGAGTATGATGTGTGTAAGTGTGTATATTCGTGTGGGTGTGTGTGTAAGTGTGAGGCCTCAACAACTCCGTAAGCATGTCTGTCTTGTGTGGGTAGATTTTGATTTGTAGGTTTATATATTAATACTATCTATAATATTAAATTTACGGTTAAGCCCGGCTGGATAGTGTGTTTTTAAACGTTGTATCCACTTATTTTCATGGAACTCTAAAATCTTTCTAATGTTGTCTGGTCTGGACCTTTCTATTCTAGAAAAATATAGTGAATTTGGCATGGATTTTAAAATCGTGTTTTTCTAGGCGGAAATGTTGTTCTACAGGTAATAATCTTTCATGGGAGTCGACTTAATTCGATATATATATATATATGTGTGTGTAATCGTGAGAGTGAACTGATTGAAGTCGATTTATATGACCTAACATAGATAGATTCGAATAAATAAGTACTAATATTTACTAATTCAGCAAGTTTATTGTAAATAAAATATTTTTCATAAGTAACGTTCTCATGTAGTCTCCATTGAGATTAATGTGTTTCTCCATTAGTGCCCGAGCGCAAAAAGATCCACAAAGAAGACTGGATTCTAACTTGCGTCTTTGCATCAACATCGTCAACAGTATAGAATTGCTTCCCAGATGAACGACATCTGAGGCGTTCTAACTGATAAACATTTGAAGCATTTAAATCAAGTGTGTATTCTGCATGCTGTAAACTTTATCAGATATATCGCTGGGGTCATTTTTTGTCATATCCAAAAACAAGACAAGGAAAGAATGCCATCAGTAGTTACAAAAGATTAAGGAAAGATCGATGTTAACATGAGTAATTAATACATAAACAGAAAGGTTTTAAGGAATATAACATCAAATGTACCTCTAACAAAAAATATATGAATGAATGGCATTCACCTTCTGAGACATCAAACAATGCAAACTGATTGTAGAATACATTACTTGCCAAACTGTGGCCAAAATAGGAAAATATAAATAATAGTTAATGTTAATATATATATATATATATATATATATATATATACTAGCAGTAGAGCCCAATTGAATAGAATTTTATTATAAATAATTGTCTTGTAAATGGAATTTTTAAAGTATTCTGAATGTTAAAAATAAAGAAAAAAGTGTGCAAGATAATAAGAAACACTACCTGCCAAAAAAAAAAAAAAGGAAGTTTTTTGTTTTATCGGCTGAAAAATATAGGAAACCGATGTGATTTGTCCCCTTCCATTTTCACGATTTCTCTTAATCGTGTTTTCAAATTGATTTTGTGCAAAAACGATTATATTTTTTTTTTGGCGCTGTTAGAACCACCACAAAAGGTAATTTTATGTAGTCCTGTGAAGTTTTGTTGAAAATCGGTTGAAAAAAAATAGGAATCTGATCCAATATATAAACGTTACAGACACACACACACACACACAATCTGCGTTTTATAATAAGTAAGATATATATATGTGTGTGTGTGTGTGTATGTATGTATGTACAATTATAAAATAAATGAATTAATTGACAATTGTGATTCTTGATTCTGGTAAATGACTGACATCAGATATGGATTTTTTTATCCAAATAGATCATTATTTGTTATTATTTCACCCTAAGAAAGACGCTAATGCTACTAATATGTAAGGAATGTACTAGTATTAAAAGAGAATGAGAAGATTTTAGATGGAGCCGGAATCAAGTAATAAAGCTCTACTCCTGTTCATTTAGCGGTGAAGGTGTGTAAATCAGGCGATAGGCGAACCTATCTAATCCTATTATGTCACTGACGTACGATAACACGACCATATAGATAAAGAGAACAGCAAGTGTCAAATGATGGAATTTGCGTTTCTATATTATACAAGGGTGGATTTCAAAAGACTGAAAAGATGTAACCTGGAAGATGAAGAAGCTATGAAACACAATGTAAAACTAATTCCGGTCGTGCACTTGGAACAGTAACCGGAAAATTGAAAATTCGCTTAGGGAGAGTAGAAAGTGAGAAGTTGTGTTAAAACTATATCTCAAGAACCGAATTCAGATTGACTACGCCAATGTGCGACACCAATATACTACTACTACTACTACTACTACTACTACTACTACTACTACTATATAAAATACCCGTGGAAATTCAGCCATTTTGCATCGTTAATTGTTTGAGCTTAACAGCTTTAACAAAATATTGTAATAATAATCATAAATATGAATGCTGCTCGTTATTATAAGAAGTAAGGGGGTGCAATTGAAGATTCGAAATTGAAAAAATTCTATTTTAGTAAAATAGACTGTAAACACCTTTACCTTAAATTTGTTTTTTATCACTGATGTAGTGTCTCGAATATATAATTTCTGTCTTTTCATGCGATTAAAACGGAAGATCAGGTCAGAGATCATATGTACAGTTCACATAGACTGAAAGAAAAGAATAAAGAAGTTAATACATATAAGAAAATAGAACTATATATAAAACACGAATAAATTTGAATTAAAAAGGCAAATAAAATGGATGGAAAGTGTATAAAATAATGAAAATATTTCTGTTTAGACGAAAGTTTGTATTGAAGTTCTAGAAATGCAATGACCTTAACGGAGAATATCTGACGTAAAGACACATTACATTTCTAACACTTCAAACAATGCAGGGTACCTGAAAATATGTCGGCTGAAAATGTGTGTTAAGTACAAGAAAATAAACAAAGTATCTGCAAAATATGAAATACTAAGAAAGGAATAATAAAAATAAACAAAACTGTGTATAAAACACGAAATATGTGCAATGAGACAATGCACTTAATCATCGAATGTTTAAACAAAGCAAAAACGACAATAAAAAAAAGGAATATATTGTCCAAAATGTCTGCAAAAGTAACAATAATTCCAATTAATCACTGAAAATAATTTCTTCATTTAAGATATTCGGACAGTCGACAATTATCTCAGCAAAAACGTTTTATTCAAATAGAAAAAATGGTGTAGATGTACCAGAATATATGTATGTAGAGAATAGATCCATTTCATCTTTTTCACTTCAAAGAGATTCAGAAAAGATGAAAAAATGATTGGCCCAAAAACAGTATTAAAAATCATAATAAAATTTCAAAAAATATATGGCATAATCTTTTATTTAAAAAAGTTAGAAACTGCAGCAAATTGGTAAAATGTATTGGTTGCATAGAAATAGAATAGTTAATGTTAATACATACGTACATGCATACATACATACATATATATATATATATATATATATATATATATATATATATATGTATATGTATGTGTGTAATACACACACACACACACACACACACACACACACACACACACACACATACATATATATATATATATATATATATATATATATATAATTCTTTATCATAGACGGTCTGCCGAAAAATGAACTGCATACTTTGTCTTTCAAACTTCAATCAATGTAAAAAATTTGAAAAATATATCGGACGGAACTATTTATTTTGGCATTTATTTATTTAAACATTTATTTTGGCATTTAAGAACTGCTTACCTCTGTGCATTCGAACCCTATTTTATTTGAAGACGGGCCGTTGCGACAAATTGCACGTATCAAGTCGAATAAGAATGTTGAGTAATGTAATCAATTAACAGAGAAGAGAAACATGTATTTCCTTTAAAGATTCAAATTAACAAAAGTCGAAGGAAACATTCTATTGAAATAAAAAGAAAAAATATGCATCACAAAACTTAGAATATTAATTATAATATAAACTGGAAGAAGACAGAAGGCACAGTTGTTTACAAAAGGATTTGCTCAAAATTCAAATTACAAATCGGAGATACCAACATCAAATAAGTACAAAAATTTAAATATCTGTGAAGAGGACGGAAATTGCGACAATGAAATCCAAAGGCGTATTGGGATAGCTAAAGATAGATACAAAGAAAAGAGTAATGAACTGGTATGTGATATCTGTCTTCCTGTATGGCAGTGAATGTTGGACAATCTTTTTAAAGACTAAGATATATGAAGCAACAGAAATGTGATTCTACAGAAGGATGCTGAGGATACCATGTCACGAATAAGAAGCGACGAAGTCTTGGAGAAAATTGCAACAAAAAGGAAACTTACACTTAACATAGGAGACGTAATGATGAAGTGGGCATGGAAAATCTGATACTCACATGATAGATTGAAGGCAAGAGTCACAAAAGAAATCAAGACATAACATACTTACTGAGCTTGCATAAATGAATGGCGGAACAGGGTTTAGGAAAAATAAAAAAGAAAAATTTATTAAGTGAAATTTTTTAAGGAAAATTTGGAGAGCCATGATCGTTTATGTCCTGGGGGTGCACCCCACAAAGAAAATTTTCATGAATTAAAAAAGTGTAGGTTTTTTTTGTGCGTGGGTGCAATGAAGAATATTCTACTCCCCCAAATTTTTCTCTGTCGTGAGTCTTTCGGACGTGATCCATTGTAGGTCTCAGTCAGTTTTTTTTGTTATATTTCCTAATCCCTGTTATACCAACCACTTACGCAAGATGGAATATAGATTCTGATTTTATTTTAAATGGAATATAGATCTCTATTCAATTTTCAAAAATGCTTGGCCAAAAATGCGTTTCAAAAAATAAAAACAAATAAAATACAAGAAAATGATAATAAAAATTCAAAGTATAAAGGGAATAACCTTTAATTTCTGTATTTTGGAGGTTGCAGGAATGTTTGTCGAATAGATGCATTGAAATATGTGAGCTGAAATATGTTCCTTCGAACTTCTCTGGGAAATCGACATATTTAAACTGCAAAACTTAGAGCAAAATATATGAAAAAAAATAAACAAAAATCAAACAAAAAAACAAACAAAAAACAAACAAAAAACATTTCTTCTATAAAACAATGACAGGAATTTCAAAATATAAAATCTTGAAAATCTGTGTTAAGAATAAAGTATGAGGTAATGGTAAAAACAGTATTTGGATTGTTGAAACATTTTCTTTTAACAGCATGCGAACGTTAAGTTTAAGTTGAAATCTACTGGACATTTGGAATAATCCTTACCGTCAGAACTTCTGCTGCTGTAGGAAGATAGTTGTCTTGAAATTAAGAAGAGCAAGATCGATGTCCATATCGTCTGTGGAAAATCGAAATACTTGATCTCCTAAACTTCAAACAATGCAGGAATATCGGAAAATTTATCTGTATAAAATTTGTATTAAAGTAACAGAGTTGAAATGCGTCTACCATAAAATGTACGGAATAAATCACAGTTCTGAAATTTTAAACAAAGCATGAAGATCGAAAAATAAAATAGTAAAGAAATATTTTTAAAACCAAGATTGAGGTAATAGTTAAAACAATATTTGTATCATTATTAAAAAAATACAAACGATATGCACTTTAATTAATGTAAGAAGGCAAAAAAAAAAAAAAATCTATCGACCGAATACTTGTGCTACAATCTAGAAGAATATGTCCGGAAAACTCAAAGCAGTAATGCCGAAAAAATAAATCGGCTGAATTGGTTGCATTGAAATTGTTTCCGCGAGGTGTTTTACATTTTAGAATAAAAGACATAGATGTTTCATTTTCATGCACATGCTTCGGTCGCAATATGAAATAACCAGTTAGTTAGCTGAAAAGCTTGTTGCTTTAGCAAGCAAGTTGTTGGATTTTTCTCGACCGTTTCTCGATTTGGAGGAAGCAGATGAACAGGACCGCATTTTTATTCACAGAGGATTCGAAGAACACACTGTTGGTCGCCACTGTATAACGCCTCAGATATGGGTCTGCATCAATAATCTTTGTCTCTTTCCGTTAACTTTTTCTCTTAACGCACGCTTGGGAACCAAACTAAGAATTTCTATGTCCTCGTGCGCATACATATATGAATGTTTCCACGTCCCTGGGCATTTTGTGTGTTAGGTGGTCGTTAATTCTGCAAGAAAGCTCATTCAAACTTCGAAAGGTCTTTTTTTTATCCTGCTGAGTGTCTAGCCACCCTTCCAAGAGAAAAGCAGTATAGTCGGCTATGAGTTAAACAGACAGCAGGTGTTACTGAGTCAAATTGAACCAGCAGCACTCGTTAACCCTCCTGACATATTTTGCAAAATATACACAGTACATACATACATATAGACATTATATGTTTAGGAAGCATCCATCAATACTTCATATAAATGGAAAAAGGCAGCATACTTATAGTGCTCGTATATTTTGAAGGCATTATTTATAGCATAATATTAAAAGAATCCTTACTACATTTCTGACAGTACGAACACCGAAATAACGTAATAAATGCAAGTAGAAAAGGCAAAGTTGACAAATGATAGCGTTAGGTAAGCAAAAACAGAACGTAAAGACAAAAGAAAAAAATCTTCATGAATAAATACTAATTAAGAAAACCCGGCAACTGCAGAAAAAAAAGAAAAAAGAAAAGTTGAAACGAATAATAAATCTAAACGTATATAATTACCTATAAATATAATAACCATAACATATAAAATGATAACGAATTATATTCATGATTATATTACTTTTAAGCAACATTTACGTTTCTTTCGGTTAAAATTAAAGCTATTATTTTTTTGAGCTTCGAAGATGCAATAGATCCAAAAACGTAAAAGAAAAATGAAATAACTTCAGACAGTGTAGGAATCCCATGAAAATATTTAGAACATTTTAGAACATGCATTGGTATTGTACTAAAGAAAGATTTATGCCGTAGCCAAAATATATATTAAATAATGAAAATCCTTTTTTAACTTCAAATTTCGAATTAATGCTGAATAATATATCAGTAGAAAGTCTGTACATAAATAACAAACACAGTATTTACAGAAAATATATTATTTGAACATATATTGAATTGAAATATGATTGTGCTCTTTCCTTGATCAATAATCTCGTCTGGTGATTGTATATAGAAATTAAAATTCATTTTAATCATTTTGGAGAGATTTGGATTTATTTGGACCTGTTGTATAGAATGTAGCAAAATGGATGTCGTAAAAAGGATGAGATTTCTTTTGAGTCAAACAAGAAACACCTCGTTGTCTCATTTTGTCTTGTGGTCGAACATGAACAAAGTAAAAGAAAGTGAATAGGAAAAAGAACTAAGTGGATGCTTACTCGTCGTTTATAGATGCGTTATATGGTTAAAGCAATCTAATCATAATTAAATGGATTAGTTCATCTTAATTACCTTTTTACGTGTGTGCTTGATATGTTCCTTGAACGTGCTATGCATGGGGAAATGTGTAAATCATTTCGGTTTAAAATATGAAAAACAGAGGTAGTCCTAATGAAAAATATTATATTGCAAAATTCAAACAATGAGTAAACCCCAAAACACTTATTCCAGAGAGAAAAAAACAATAATAAAATAATAATACATGAAACAATAAAAATAATGCTTCATTTTAGGGAAATACTCGAAAACATGGTTCAAATATTTGATTAAAAATGCACAAACCGAAATATACGAAGAATATTTTCAATATAGGAAATATTTCGTATTGATCATCAGATGCACACTATCTTATGTAAGCAAGAAAAAAATAAAATCTGCTAGATTATCTCAATGGCTGTAGCACCAAATAAATGGGTGACGATTAAAGAAAGAGATAAAATTACAAAATAAGTTAATTTAACTCGGGGAAACGATGAAAATCATGTAATTCTATTATATACATGAGCAGTGAGATTGGATTAATTTTAAAATGGATCCGAAATACAAGAAAGATGAACCAATTATCTGAAAAAATATATGAAAAATTAAGAATAACTTTTAATCTCAGAAGTTTAGAAAATCCAAGAAAAATCTATAATTGGAAACGCTGTATTGAAATAACAGAAATATAGTATTTCTGTTAGAGAATATCCGGAATAAATGAATTCGAAACTTGCAGCAACATTGTGAAATAGACCAGTTTACAAATGTAGTTGCGAAATTTATCATCTCATAAAGGTAGTTCGAAAAATATATGGAACATGAATAAGTCGAAGAAAGAGCTGAAATGCTGCATTAGAACTACAAACGTGAACTGAAATGTTCTAAAATTATAGAGAATAAAAAAATAATCATTACAGATTTTGGGGAAAATGCATGGGTATTGTAGAATATTTCATGTTTAACCTTGTATTGAAACACCGGATTTGAATTGATTCTACGAGAAAATATATATTACAAAGGTATGCTTCATTTCTGTAAATTTCAACAACTTTAACAGGCTTTTTGAAGAGTCAAATACAGATAATTTTTCAATCACATAATTATAAATATGAAGTAAGAAGTGGGCAATGATATGTTGAAAATCATACACAGTAAAATTGATGATGTTGAGAGAAATTTACAGCCTAAATTATATATAAAAGCCAGAAATATGATGTCTGCAATATAAAGTGCATGTTGAAAACAAACATTATCGTAAGGAAGACAATGCATGAAGTTTGAAAATATACAAGTAGAAAGGTTGTCGTGAAATAACGGAGATGAAGCGTGTCTATCAAATAATATATGGAACAAAGACGCGCGTCACCGCCGAGACTTCAAACAATGCTGGATTTTCCGGAAAAATACTAGGAAGGTAGTGTCCTTTACAAGAAATATATCATGTAAAGACACATTCCATTTCTAAATCTTTAAACAATGCAGGGTACCTGAAAATATATCAACCAAAATTTGTGAGCTAAATGCAAAAATATAAACAAATATCTAAAAAAACATGAAATATTAAGAAGGTAACCATAAAATAAATAAAAATGTGTGTTAAAACACAAAATATATAGATTAAATCTGAAATATAGAAAAATATTTAAACAGACTAATATAAAACTCAAGAATGTCAGATATATTAACAGCTTCAATTTTATATAAAACACCAAATATGAACTATGAAATCCGTAAAATTAAGGCCATGTTAAAAAAAAAATATTAAAGAATTTGAAATATATAGGTAGAAAGTTTGGTATGAAGTGTATATGAACCAAATAATATATGGAAAAATGGCATGCTTTATCTCCGAGACTTCAAACAATGCATGAAAGTAGGAAAAATACTAGACATTCAATGTCGATAGCAGAAAATATATAATGTAAAAATACATTCCATTTATAAAACTTCAAACAATGCAGGGTACCTTATAATATTTTGGACAAAAATATGTACTAAATACAAGAAATATAATCAGTGTGTCTGAAAAATATGAAATATTAGGAAAGGAAAATAAAAATAAAATGTGTAAAAAACAGGACATATATATATATATATATATATATATATATATATATATATATATATGTATATATATATATATATATATAATATTTGAATATAGAAAATGTTTTAGAAAATTCAGTAAGATCAGAGAAGAATTCTGCCTCAATTTTATATAAAAAACAAAAATATGAACAAAGAAGTCTGAAAAATAAAGAGCATATTGAAAATAACGCATTGAAGAAAACTGAAATTTGAAAAATATATAGGTAGAAAGGTTGTCGTGAAATACCGGAGAGAAAGCGTGTCTATCAAATAATATATAGAATAAAGACACAGTTTATCTCCGAGACTTCAAAGAAAGCAGGATGTCCAAGGAAATACTAGAAAAGCAGTGTCGTTAAGAGAAAATATATAACGTAAAGACACATTCCACTTCTAAAACTTCAATCAATATAAACCAATTCGTACCTGAAAATATATTGACTGAAGATTGGTGCTAAATGCAAGAAATTAAATAATATACCTGAAAAAAACAATATATTAGGAAAGGAATAAAGAACTCTAGAAATCGAAGAGTATGTTGAAAATAAAAAAAAATTTAAAGAAAACGAGATGATACATGAAATTTGAAAATATATAGGTAAAAAAGTTGTCCTAAAATACCAGAGATGAAGCGTTTGTACCAAATAATATATGGAATAAAGGCATGCTTTAAGACTTCAAACAATGCAGGGCGGTTAGAAAAATACTAGAAAGACAGAGTCCGTAATAGAATATATATATGACTTTAAGATACATTCAGTTTTGAAAACTTAAAACAATAAAGTGCATCTAAAAGTATATCGACCGAAAATGTGTGCTAAATAGAAGAGAAATAAAAAAATGTATTTTTAAAATGGAACAGTAAAAAAAACAAAACAAGAATAAGTATCAATGCATAAAATCTACGAAAAAAGTTTTCAACATAATTTTAGAAAGTTTAAGAAAATGAGAGATATTTACAGCCTAAATTTCATATAAAATCCAGAAATATGAACTATAAAATCTGCAAAATATTCTGTTGAAATACATTATCGCAAGGGAGATAATGCATGAAGTTTGAAAATATATAGGTAAAAAGGTTGTCCTGAAATATCAGAGAGAAATCGTCTCTATCAAATATACGAAATAAAGTAACGATTTATCTACGAGACTTCAAACAAATCAGGATGGCCATAATAATACTAGAAAGGCAGAATACATATGACATAAAGACACATTCTATTTCTAAATTTCCAAACAATACAGGGTACCTGAAAATATATCAACAGAAAAATATAAACAAAGAAAAACGTGATATTTGGAAAGGAAAATAAAAAACACAAAATATATGAATAATGTTTGAAGTATAGAAAATACATGAAATTTGAAAATATATAGCTTGATGTTGTCATGAAATAAGCGTGTTTAACAGATAATATATGGAAAAAAGTTACGCTTTATCACCGAGACTTCAAACAATGCAGAATGACCGGACATGTATACAAGCGGTGAATTAGACTTAAAATTAGAAATGTAATTAATATAAGAAAGGAAAAAATATATCATTCGACAATTGATTGAAATATCAACGATCAAGAAAATTGTCTAGAAGAAATTATGGAATGATAAGAGTATATTTTTTTTTTTATGAATGAGCTTTGAAGAATGCAGAAATTCCAATCTGGCTATGAGTAGAAAGTTTGTATTGAAATAACGAAGTTAAAGTGGATCTATCAAAAATACAGTTGGATTGATGATCCACTTTATCTCCGAAACTTCAAACAATACACAGTGACACTTCAGGTCACTTTCTGATTTGAAGTATAAATGTCCATTTTATTTCCAGTTTCTTTAAAACATGTTTGACACTCACATGTTCAATCCCGGGGATTCTCGACATATTCTTATAAAACAACATTGTCGGCTCAATTATCTTCATCTGTGAGGAAATTTTCAAGCATTCACAGACATATACGAAGTTCACATAACAGTTTAGCAGTGTTTTCTTTATTTCTAAGGAAATTTCTCAGTTTCTTAATACTTTGCTTAACTTTTGGAATATATCTATTTTAATCCATCTTCTGATTACGGTGTTGCATTTTCCGTCTGCTGTTATAACTATAATTGCTAGTTATTTAATTTTTGTAGTTGCTTAATTATTGTATTTTCAATTCGTAGCTTCGTATTCTAGGCTGTTTCTTTTGCTGAGAACTATATATTTTGTTGACTTACAATTGGTATTTAACATTTCTTATTGATATCTTTTAGTACACTCATTAGGTGTTCATGTAGTTATCTTTCTACGCATGCTCTTAACCCATAGTCATCTGTATATTTTATGTTGTTATGATTGTGTCTAGCAAAAATAAATCCTGGTAGGATTTCTAATTCTCTCAGGAAGAATCTAGATGATAAGACACAACCTTGTCTTACACCCCTTTCTATGTTTATATATTTACTAAATTCATTTTCTATCAATAAGCAGGCCAACTGCTCCCAGTATAAATTCTGGAAAATTGTAATATCTTTTCCAAATAAATCAAGATTTTTAGCAGTTTGAATAGTTGTTTGTGTCGTATAATATCAAACACATTTTAATAATCCACAAAACATAGGTAACAATTAAAAATGCTTCTTCTCATCGGCAATTTGTTTTCAAAATATTTACTCTTCCAACGATATTCAGCAGCCAAATGTTTGATTGTTGCGTATATAGGGGAGTCCACATCTTGCATGCGACCATAGAATTCCTGTGTCACAGTCATAAATGCAATAATGATTCTAGTCTTCACTTCCTTTTTTCTGATTATCATCATACATAACTTCCATTTTTGTGGCTCCTGAATTATCACAGTAGAAAATTTCATTGAAATGGCAAAGACGGCATGGATCCACTCGTTTATATATGGAATATAAACCCATTTCATCTTTTCCAATTCAACAAATGTAGAAAGGCTGAAAAATGTTTCGTCAAAAACTCTGCCAAAAACTAAACGAAAAATGGTAATAAAATTTCAAAGTATATATAGAAACTTTTTCATTTGTAACTTCAGAGACTGCAGGAATTCAGAAAAGGATTTTGGTGGAATAGCTGCCTTGAAATTAAGGAGCTGAAATACGTTGCTTCAAGTTTATTTGGAAAATCGAAATATTTGATTACCTAAACTTCAAGCAATGCTTAAAGGCCGAAGACATAAGATTAGGTCAAGAAATTCTGTTAAAAAATGAATATAGTAAATAAAATAATAATGAATATAACAGTGTGAAAAATATGCACTATACAGAAAATAGATTATATCAGAAATTTGGTGTTAATACTATTTGTAGGAAATTTGTATTGTAGCCACATTGTCAAGATGCGTCCATCAGAAGATGAGATTTCAATAATTGAGATAATATTGACAACAGTAGTTGGATCTTTGATAATTTTTTGTTACAAAATGCAAAAGATGTGTTTAAGCTGAAATATTTTGAACATTTGGAATAAGACTTACTGCCAGAAATTCGGTGGTTGCTGGAAGGACATTGTCTTGAAATGAAGGATACAAGTATGACATCGATAAAGCCTGTGGAAAATCGAAATACTTGATCTCCTAAACTTCAAGTAATGCAAGAATATCGAAAAATATATCTGTAGAAATTTTGTATTGAAGTAATAGAGATGAAATACATTCACCATAAAATACGGAATAAATCACTGTTCATCTCTGAAACTTAGAAACAATCTGGGATATCTAAAGCGAAAAGTGTTAAGAACTAGATTACGGTAATAGTTAACAAATTAAAATTGTTGTTTTGAAATAACGGAGATGAAATAACGTTTTCAGAATTTATATAGAATAAAGAACTACTTCATCCCTAAAATTTCAAAGAAATCAAGAAGTTGGAACATTATATTGACACTTGTGTTAATATGCAACTATTCCGGTAACGTATGGAAAAATAATTGTAATTTTTTCTCCCATATCAGGAAACCAATTTCAGGACAAAAGATATATGAACAAAAATGTTACCTCTCAATACAAAGCGGATGAGGGTTTAGGAGAAAATTAATGTTATAGAGGAAATCTTCATCTTCAACTATTCAAATATATAGAAAGTTCGCAAAACATATTGGCTGTTAGATCTGGAAAACTAAAAGAACAAAATAAGAGGGATTTAGCATATTGCATAAAACAATGAAAATACTTCATCCAACGATGTGAACAAATGCAGAAAATCCGATAAATTATCATAAATTATTTTCTATGGAAACAACAATAAATACGTATATAACTTGTTTAGCATTTTGTTAAAATACCTCTCTATATCACTTTTATTTCTTATGAAACTGTATTGTCATATATTTTATGTAACCATATGTTTCTGCTTTAAATTTATGTATAGTAGCCGTTAGTTGCCAATCTACGGTTCATGACCCGTTTATAAACAATAATTTTTAATTTTTGCTTCTTCGCTTAGTTTAAGTTTAACATAGGTCATATTTGAGTGGTTGATAAAAGTAAAGCCCACAAACGTTATAAGCCCATCTTTTTTTCGTCAAAAAGTTTGTTTTAAATCTAAATAAATCATTCATAGGCTAGTAATTTACAAACATCTGATGAGATGCACTAATATGCATTCAAAAAGATTTTTACATGTTTTCGGTTTAATATCCTAAAATAAATTATATATATAGGTAGAGAGAGAGAGAGAGAGAGAGAGAGAGAGAGAGAGAGAGAGAGAAAGAAAGAAAGATTTATGGTAAAAATCCAGCGGCGACGGTCTGTTTCATGCTTAAATGAAACCGTCATGGCATAATTTTGGGCATTCATATATATATATATATATATATATATATATATATATATATATATATAAATGCGTACATATTTTATTAGAGTCTCCAGCCTCCTTTGACCTATGAGACTTCAACAGTATGTCATATCATTGATCTTCTAAAATCACAAGAAGGTCAATGATATGTACTTCGATCAATGATATGTACTTCCATGAATTTTGCTAGCTATAATCCCACAAAACATTCAACATATGGAACAAGAAACATCACCCTTTGTGAAGGCTGCTTGAATGTTACAGCAATGTTTAGTTCTCTGTCTCGTAATAAATAGATATTCAATTCGTGATCTCTCAAATGTTGTAATGCATTTTAGGCACATACTCCTATACATGACACGATCAGAAGACACTGCCGCAAAATACATCGCTGAGGTATAAATAGAATTTATGTTGTGCTTTATTTTGACAATGTTCCGTAACAGGACTCTTCCCACTTTCCGAGAACCGTCATACAATTTTTTATCGACTAGGGATTTCGGTGTCCTTTCATCACTCCTGCGAATAACATGACCTGGCCAGTTAAGGTGTGAAGTTGAAAATTCTCTACGTCTGAATGCTCTTTCTATCTCAGTTCTTTCAGTACTTGCTATAGATAAAAATTCATATTGATAGTAACCAGTCAAGAAGGAAAACCCATATTGATTTTTTAGGATAGACTTTATCAATAAGTTAAGATATGATGAAAAACAGATTTGTAATTATTTGATCAAACACTTTATAGGAAATGCAGACTCTTTTCATTCATAGAACCAAAATCATGTGAACCAATCACATCAGCTCAAGCACAATGATTGCATTCAACACGTGCGTTAAAACTGCCCTTGATGACAATTTTAGAATGATGCTTAATATTTGAAATTAAATTTTTAAACTGATCATACATTTTCAGCTTCGGAAGAATTCAATTTTGGGGCATAATAGATCACAAAGATATATAATAGAAATACTATTGAAAAATTCAGTAGTGAGTGTCATAGTATGATCCCAGATGGTCTTTGGAAGAGATAACTCAATAACAGTGACAGAGATAACAGTGACCTAGTAAGTTTAGTTCTTATAAAATTGGCACCTCACATTATTGTTCTGGCATTCCAGGATTCAAGTTTGAGAAGTTTACGTTTCATGCACATATGTTGACCGCAATATTGAGTAACCTGACAGTCATGTTTAGCTGACAAACTCAGTGCTTTAGCAAGCAATTTAAGCCGATGATTTCGTCGCCGTTTCCCGATTTGAAGAAAGTAGGCTTGCTTTTTCATCAAAGATTCGATGGCTCAGGAACCAAATGATCTCCGCAACTCAGTATTTTCTGCTAAGAATTTTATATCTCCTCGTCTGGATGCACACACACACACACACACACACACACACACACACACACACACATATATATATATATATATATATGACATAATTAAATATTTGAAAATAACGACATTAACAAAATATTGCCAGAAAAATCTTAGATATGAATACTAGGCGGTATTTTAAGAACTAAGAATATAAAATTAGAAGATTCTCAGTAAGAATCGAACGGGCATTTTCTTTTTTCCTACTGTTTTTCATTAATTACCATTTCGGCTGCAGAGGTCCTTGTCTCTCTGTCTATCTCACCTTTCTCTCTCTCTCTCTCTCTCTCTGTGAGCGCGCTTGTGTGTGTGTGTGTGAAAAGATGTTTATCTGTCTGGAACTACGAATATAGAGAGAGACAGACAAAATCAAACGCAGAAATATTGTATTGAACAATTGTAAAATTATAATTACAATTAATTATTGAAAATTAAGATTTTCGGAAACATTCGACGATTATATCAGAATATTTTTAATAATAATCACGATGGCGTTGATCCACTCGAATATATGTTTATGGATTATAAATCCATTTGATCTTTTTCACTTCAGAACGATGATTGGTCAAATAACTTTAATTATTAAAAATGATAATCCTAAAGTATGCAGGACATTTGAAAACTGTATTGGTCGAACAATTGCATTAAATGTTAGAAATAAAAATATGTCAGTCCAAAAATAACTTCAATTAACAGAGTTTAAGCAAATCCACTATAAAAGTTATGACATACATCTCATTTCATCTCTGAAACATAAAAAAGCAGCCATGTCAAGAAATTAAATTTTAAAGTCTGTGTTATAATAAAAAATTGAGATAACAGTTAAAACAGTATTTGGATTATTGAAATGTTTACTTGTTTACAAAAATGATAAGAAAATTGCAAATAATATGCGGAATAATATTTCATTTGTTAAATTTGGAGACTGAAAGAAATCTGAAAAAGATATTGGTCGAATAGTTGCATTGAAATAAAAGAGTACAAATATGTCGATCCGTACTTCTTTGGAAAATCGATATATTTGAACTCTAAAGCTTCAAGCAAAATATATAGGAAAATAAAAAAAGCACGTTTCATCAATGATATAAAAACAATCACAGGAATACCAATAAATAAAAAATGTTAAAATCGTTAAACACATGATAGACTGTGATAACAGTTTAAAGAGTATTTGGATTATTGAAATGTTTTTCATGCAAGAATAGGTAAACGATATTGTTAAATTGAAACATATGGGCCAAGTGGAATAATCCTTACTTCCGGAGCCTTGACTGCTGCAGGTAGGTAGTTGCTTTGAAATGAAGAAGCGCAAGTGTCATATCCATAATGTTCGTGGACATCGAAATACTTGATCTCCTAAACTTCAAACAATGCCGGATGGATGAAAAGATATATCTGCTAAACTATTCTGAAAAACAATAGTCAAAAGAATATTGGAAATAGTGAACATTCATCACGTTCTAATGTTAACCTGACAGAAATAATAATAAATCAAATGGGAGAAATTGTACGCAAGAAATAGAAAAAAAACGAAAAAAAAAATGTTGCGTAACGTAATCGATTAGCACAGAATAGAAACATGTATCCCCGTAGAAAATTGAAATTAACAAAATTTAGTGGAACATTGCTATTGAAATAAAGAATGGAGAACATTCTTCTACTGTGTGCCATGCATAGTGATGTCGTGGGTGATTATGGCTCTCCATAACTTCCTATATTTAGTCTTTTGATATTTCTGTTAATCACTTACACACGCATGTTAGGTAAATCATTTGCTGATTTCCTCTGCTTCCCGTGCCTCAATATGTCCCGTGAGTGTTAAATTCACCAAGCCCTCTTTCCTGCGTGTTTACTAAATAATATATGAAAAAAAAAGATACGCTTTATCACCGAGACTTCAAACAATGCAGAATGACCGGACATGTATACAAGCGGTGAATTAGACTTAAAATTAGAAATGTAATTAATATAAGAAAGGAAAAATATATCATTCGACAATTGATTGAAATATCAACGATCAAGAAAATTGTCTAGAAAAAATTATGGAATGATAAGAGTATATTTTTTTTATGAATGAGCTTTGAAGAATGCAGAAATTCCAATCTGGCTATGAGTAGAAAGTTTGTATTGAAATAACGAAGTTAAAGTGGATCTATCAAAAATACAGTTGGATTGATGATCCACTTTATCTCCGAAACTTCAAACAATACACAGTGACCTAAATATATAGGAAAAATACACTGTATCTCAGAAACCTAAAAAGAAGGAATACCGAAAAATGAAAGGGTAAGAAAACCTGTATTAAAAATAAGAAAGATTGGCATAATAGTAAAAACAGTATTTGGATTGTTGAATCGTTAAGTTTAAGTTGAAATCTGCTGGACATTTGGAATAATCCTTACCGTCAGAACTTCTGCTGCTGTAGGAAGATAGTTGTCTTGAAATTAAGGAGAGCAAGATCGATGTCCATATCGCCTGTGGAAAATCGAAATACTTGATCTCCTAAACTTCAAACAATGCAGGAATATTGGAAAATATATCTGTACAAAGTTTTTATTGAAGTAACAGAGTTGAAATGCGCCTATCATAAAATACATGGAATAAATCACAGTTCATCCCTGAAACTTCAATCAAAGCACAAAGATCGAAAAGGGAAATGGAAAAATGTGTTAAAAACAACACTGAGTAAAAACTTCACTGAGTAAAACAATACTTGGTTTATTGTCACAAAATACAAACGTTATACACAATAAGGAATGTCAGAATACTAAAAAAATTATTGCTCAAGAATCTGAGCCAAAATCTAAGATGTCGGAAAGCATAGAGCAGTGTGATTGAAAAAAAATGGCTCAACTCTTTATATTAGAATTGTTTACACGTGATTTCTTAAACGCCAAGATTCAAGTTTGAGAGTTTTACGTTTCATGCACGTAAGTTATATATTGAATAACGAAGACAGCCATGATTAGCTAACAAGCTCATTGCACTAGCAAGCAAAATTTCAATCAATGTTTTCTCGGCCGCTTCTCGATTTGGTGAAAACAGAGCAACATCTTAATAAGCCACCTTTTTCATCAGAAAATTCGATTTCTCAGAAATCAAATGGTCAACTCACCTCAAACTTTTGTCATAAGACTTTTCTATCTCTTTCACTGGCTGCAATATAGGTATTGCACGCAGTCTAGCTCGACACGCTTAACGCGCGCTTGGGTACAAAACCATATATATATGTCTCCGTGCGGATATATACATACATTTTTCCACGTTCCCGTAAATTTTGTGAGGTTGTTAGGGCTACTAGAAGATTCATCCGCTCTTTGAAAGTTTGGCTTTATTTTTTATATTTTATGAATGTCTAGCAGCACCCTGCACTCGCCAAACATATGCACCTCGCGACACCAGAAAATCTTGCCCGAGGGAACCAGTTTAGTCGCCGACGTCTCAACCATGCTGCAGGTCGTACTGGTTACATAATACCAGTATCACTCAAAATTCATGAAGTGATTCTGATATATATAACGTAAATATATACATTATATAATATATATATATATATATATATATATATATATATATATATATATATATATATATATATATATATATATTATATAAAAAATATATATTAGGTAAAAAAACACCTGAAAATAAATAATAGAAAACCCTGGAAAATAAATAAAAGACAATTTTATGAAGAAACAGAAATGGAAGAGAGTTCGATAAGTATTATTCACTTATTAAACAGCAAATTTTATAATACTGGTCTATTTTAAATGCATCATTCATAATATACTATTAAAATCATCAATAAATTTTTGACAGCACGAATACCGTAACAGTATAATAAATGCGTGTATGAAGCCAAAGTTGACAAATATGATAACGTTAGGTAAGTAAAAACAGAAAGGGAAATGATCTTCAGGAGAGTTGTTCAAAAATAAATACTAATCAAGAAAATATCGGTAACTGCAGAAAAAGTTAAAATAAATAACAAATCAGTACGTATATAAATATAATAATCATAACATCTATAATAAAATAAATAATAATAGCAAATTATATTTGCGTTTCTTTCGGTTAACATTAAAATCAAATTATTAATTATTACTATTTTTTGGAGCTTTGAAAAACGCATCGTCCGTCTTTGAGTTCAGCAAGAGAAATTATATATCTGCAATTAAATAGTTAAATAATAATAATAATAATAATAATAATAATAATAATAATAATAATAATAATGGTGATGATGATGACGTCAAAATATTAAATATAAGGAATGTCTGATCTCCGCATAATATGAAAAAGTGAAGTATTTATTGGCGTTGAGATTGTATTAAAACCAACAAACATGACAACAATAGATCCAAAATGTACAAGAAAAAGTAAAGATAACTTTGGAACTTTGGAAAGTAGAAATTCCATGAAAGTATATAAAATATACATTAGTATTGTAGTAAAGAAATATTTATACCTTAGCCAAAATATATATTAAATAATGAAGATCCTTCCTTCAAATTCTGATGTAAAGCTGAAAATATATATCAGTAGAAAATTCGTACTTTATTAACAAAAATAGTATTTACAGAAAATATACTTTGAAGATATACTAAATTACCGAAATTTCAAACACCAATTATAATAATTGAAATCTAATTGTGCTCATTCCTTGACCAATAATCTCATCTTGTGTTTATATGTAGAAAATAAATTTCGTTTAATTATTTAGAGAGATTTTGATTTATTTGGACCTGTTGTATAGAATGTAGCAAAATGGATGTCGTAAAAAGGATGAGATTTTTTCTGAGTCAAACAAGAAACACCTCGTTGTCTCATTTTGTCTTGTGGTCGAACATGAACAAAGTAAAAGAAAGTGAATAGGAAAAAGAACTAAGTGGATGCTTACTCGTCGTTTATAGATGCGTTATATGGTTAATAGCATGTAATCAAGTAAAGCGACTAGTTTATCTGAACTCCTTTAATTTAGTTACATGTGTCACTGATGTATGCCTTGAACATGCTATGTATAGTTTAAATGAAGTAATAGTATTTGTTCGTTTTGACATCATAATCTTTTTTCTTTTCTTTTCTTCCATCTTCTGCTTGACTTTCTCGGCTAACGACCAAAAATCCTGACTGCTGTTAAAGCTGAGGGACAAATTCTCTCAGGCTAGAGAGAAATAACATTGTTTTTATATAGCTCACCTGGGTGATCTTATTCCAATTCAACAAATGTAGAAAGGCTGAAAAATGTTTGGCCAAAATCTCTGCCAAAAAACAAACGAAAAATGGTAATAAAATTTCAAAGTATATATGGATCATTTGTAACTTCAATATATATGGAATAAATTAGAGTATATATATATATATATATATATATATATATATATATATATATATATATATATATATATATATATATATATGTATGTATTATAAAAAAAAATTGAAAAATGTTTCTGCAGTTTTATTATTTTGAAATAATGGAGATGAAATAGCTTTTTCAGAATATATATAGAATAAAGCTTTACTTCATCCCCAAAATCACAAATAATTCCTAAAGTTCGAATAGTATATTGACAATTGTGTTAATATGCAACGTTTCAGGAAATATATGTAAAAATAATCGTTATTTCTCATATCACATCTCAGGAAACTAAAGTCAGGACAAAAGATATATGAACGAAAATATGAAAGCAGTGTAACATCTTAAAAATACTGCTTTTTCATCCACAGAAAACAAAAGAAAAGAAGAAAGAATGAAGACGTGGATGAGAACTAAGTGTCATTAAAAACACAAAGAAAATCCGCGGAATCTCCACGCGATCCGAGCTCATAAGTACCGCTCGCGTAGCCTGAAAGAAAAGAAATTTGACTTGAAATTCAAATAAAAATATAGTTGTTGGAAAGTATATAGAATAATGAAAATATTTCATTTTAGTCGAAAGTTTGAACTGAAATATTAGAAATGCAATGTCTTTCACAGAAAGTATATGATGTAAAGTCACATTCCATTTCTAAAACTTCAATCAACGCAGGTTACCTGAAAATATATCGACAGAAAATGTGTGCTAAATGCAATAGAAATATTTAAAGTATCTGAAAAACGTATGAAAAATTAAGAATAAATTTTAATTTCATAAGTTTAGACAATCCAGAAAATTCTGTAATTATAAATACTGTATACAAATAACAGTAGTATTTTTATGGAATGAAGGAATACTTAATCTTCGAAATTTCAAACAATGCAAGAACATTTTGAAATATATCACTCCAGAAAGACTGAAAAGACATTTATAAAAATAAGTGGAATATATATATATATTTCATTATTATATTAATGAAATGTAAAAAACGCTTAATAAAATCGAGCAAAATTAAATGTTAAAAGAAGGAAAATTATGATATTTCGAATATGGGTTAATCGTTTCAAAGGTAGATCAGAAAATTCAAGAAGCTGAAGAAAGTTATAGTTGAAATGTTGCATTAGAACGACAAATATGAATTTAAATGCTCTAAAGCTATGAAGAATAAGGAAATAATCCTCACATATTTTGGAGGAAAATACAGACTGAAAAATATAACGGATTTGAAGTGTTTCATCCAGACAATTGTTACAAAGGTTTTCTTCATTTCTGTAAGTTTTTTTTACAATTTTAAACAAACATTTACAAGATTAATAAAAAACAGATAATTTTTGAACCTCGAAATTACAAATATGAACTAAAATGTCTACAATGGAATGTTGAAAACTATACATTATTGAAAATGTGACAATCACTGAATTTGCAAATATATCGGTAGAAAGTTTGTCGTGAAATGCCGAAGAGAAAGCGCGTTCAACAAATAATATATGTAATAAAGGCACGCTTTATCTTCGAGACTTCAAACAATGACGGATTGTCGAGAAAATACTAGGAAGGCAATTTCCTTAAGAGTAAATATATGACGTAAAAAAACATATTCCATTACTAAAACTTCTATCAATGCACAGTACTTGAAAATATATCGGGCTGAAAATATCGAAAAATAGACAATATAGTTCATATAGTCTTTTGTTTAATTAATACAAAACAAAACAACACGCCCAAACTTGAAGGAGGAATTTACTCTATCACCTGCAAGGATTGTCAGAAAGAATATATTGGAGAAACCTCAAGAAGTTTAAACAAAAGTCTATATGAACACAAAAGAGTCATTTAAAGAAAAAAACAACGCACAAAACACGTTGGTTCTTCATCGTAATGAAACTGACCACAATTTTGACATAAAAATGCTGCTCTAGTTAAAGGATAAAATAATTCACTAAGATGAAAATGTCGGGAAAGTGCTTTCATCACTAGTTCATCTACAATAAATTTGCGTCCAGGTTCTTACAACGTTTCACCATTCTTGACAGATCTGTTATCACAAAGTGGAATATTTAAATACAAAGATGACGGAAAGAAAAAGAAAAAGAATATAGATGAATTTATCTAGATTGCAAAAAATATTTCAAAAGATTATTTGAAAAATCTTTGAAACTACCAGCGTGATCGTTCATGAGCATGTGTAGTCATAACAACGTCAACAAATGCACTCCGATGAAGTCCTAACCGATGAAACGCGTCACATACACACTTTTCCATTTCTTCCATCAATTTCCTCAATATATATATATATATATATATATATATATGTGTGTGTGTGTGTGTGTGTGTGTGTGTGTGTGTGTGTGTGCGTGCGTACGTACGTACGTATTTACATATTATACCGGACTATCTTGACACACACCTTCAACTTATGGGACAGGAAACATCACACTTTGTGAAGACTGCTTGAATATTACACCAATGTTTAGTGCTCTATCTCGTAATATATAGATATTCAGTTCGTTATCTCTCAAATGTTGTACGTATTTTAAACCCATACTTCTATACACTAAGACACTGCCACAAAGGATAAAATTTATGTTGTGCTTAAGTTTATCATTGTTTCTTAGCAGGGGTTTTCCCACTTTCTGATAACCATTATAGAGCTGCCTGTCCATTAGGAATTCTTGTGTTTTCATCTCTCATGAGAACAACATGACCAGCATCGTGACGTTGTGAAAAAATCCCTATTTTCAGGACAGAATTTATCTACCAGTTTAGATATGATGGAAAAACAAATTTGTAGTTCATAGATCAAACAACTTAACACTTTGAAAACAGATTAATATTAGATATTTTGCCTTGTAGATTCTAACTACAGATTATACTGTGGTACCGATTATGAAAAACATCAAGCTGTCGAATATGTTTCTGGGGGAGGGTCTATGATTCGGAATTATAGTGGAGAGTTTTAATACTAAAGCCCGGCATATCTTAAGCTTGATTTTCGAGGAAATTCCTCTGAAATTCCATAGATTATAATATCGTATTTCAAAGTAGTCTGTAGCTTTCAAGATGCAATAAATGATTTCCACATCAGGAGAGCCTTACTTGTTCATTTTGTTTCCGAGGTACTTAAATGATTTTAAATATTAAGTTAATATTTAATTAATAGTAATTAAAACAAATATTATAGTGTTTGCTGAAAGGTGTTGCCGAACATCACGTAAAGATTTACGCATACGGTTCGGGTATGACAGCAATCATCATGATACTAATTGTTAAGTCAAATACAAAGCATGCAATTGAAAATTTACTTTGAGCTTCTAAAAGGAATGTTATAACTAGAGCAGCATTCATTTTTTTAAATAATTTTTTATCCAACATTATTTAATATTATTTCTGTTGTTTACGATTATAGGTAAATTCAAATCCCGACCTATCAGGACGAACTGGTAAAGGCACACTTTCGCTCCAAAAATCATAGTGCAGTTGGAAAAGTCTTCCTTACTAGGAATTCATAATTTAATCCGTTTTTTAAAAATAATTTCACTGTTTAATAAAATAACAAAAGCAGGTATAGCTACTCATACACGTGTACCCATTAAAAATAAATTTGTAGTAATAAGAATTAATGACGGATAAATAATCCTTTCCTTTTCGGTATATATATATATATATATATATATATATATATATATATATATATATATATATATATATATATATAAAATTAAAAATTAAAATCCAGAAATAATAATAATATTCTAAACATATAACGTATTGTGAATATAAGTTATCTCAGACCTGTAAATAATATGAAAAACTGAAGTATTTATCAGTGCTGAAATTGTACTAAAAACTGAAAACTATGACGGCAATAGTTCCAAAACCTACAAGAAAAACTGAAGCTAACTTTGGACAATGTAGGAATTCCCTGAAAGTATATAGAACATACATTAGTATTGTACTAAAGAAATATTTATACTTCGGCCAAAATATATCTTAAATAATGAAGATCCTTCTTTTCTTAACTGCAACTTTTGAAGTGAAGCTGAAAAACATATCAGTAGAAAGTTCGTACTTCAGTGACACGAATAATATTTACAGAAAATATATTGTATGAATTAATGAAATTATTATTCTGCATTATATATATTTTATGGATTAATGAAATGGCAAACAATACAGAAAAGTCCAAAAATATATGTGCCGACATTTTTTTAAGAAAATTAAGTGTTTGCCTAAATTGTGTTAATGAAGGTAGGTTGAAAAATATGAATTTATTTTTAAACGCAATAAGTATGGTCGAAAAATTGATAGTTCAACTGAAAAAAATATGAATATTTTTGTATGTATGTATGTATGTATGTATGCATGTATATATGTATACATGTATCTATCATATGATATTTCTTATTAAACTATATACATATAGTAAATTAGAACAATAATAAGTAGATTACATTTGAAAATCTATCTATCTATCTATCTATCTATCTATCTATCTATCTATATATATATATATATATATATATATATATATATATATATATATAAATATATATATATATATTTAAAATTAAGGTAGATGGGTATGAAAGAGCGTAGAAATATTCTCCTCGAAGAAGGTGAAATCAACTGACAGGATTCCAATTTGCATCTCTGCAACAACAGCATCTCATGTATGGAAATGCTTCCTGGATAAATGTCTTAACAAATAAATATCGGAAGCATCTACATCAATATAAAAAATATCGGAGAGAAAGCGTGTTTACGAAATTATACATGGAATAAAGACACAATTTAATGCAGGATGACCAAAAACATATATCGGCCGAAAATTTGAGTTAAAAATAGAAAATCAATAGACTATTCTCCAAAACAATGGATATTTAATCTCGGATCTTCGAACAAAACAATATGGATTAAAATATATATATATATCAGTAAATAAGTTGTAATGAAAAGGAAATATATGGAAAAGCTATACCAGAAAATATATGGAATAAATATCAAATACATTTCTGAATTTTCAAAAATGAAGATTATCAACAGAAATATTGCCAAAATAAGAACGACGAAGACAATATTTCGAAGAAAATATTGAAAAATAAGAAACTTTGTTACAACAATTATAAAAAAGCCAAATGACGGATGTTTATGTTAAAAAAGTAAGCATTTATCTAAAAGCTCATCTATATGTGAAAAATGTCTGTAAAAATAAAAATAACGAAGACAATAACGGACATTAAGCATTGAAAATAAAACAATTTCTTTATTTCAGATGTTCGAACACAATCGACAAATATCTCACGAGAAACGTTTTATTGAAATAGCAAAAGATGGTATGGATCCACTAGAATATATATATATATATATATATATATATATATCCATTTCATTTTTTTCAATTCAAAACATGGAGAAAGGATGAAAAATGATTGACTTAAAAACAGTGTTAAAAATCATTTTAAATTTGTAATTTCATTTGTTAATTTGGAGACTGAAAGAAATCTGAAAAAGATATTGGTCGAATAGTTGCATTGAAATAAAAGAGTACAAATATGTCGATCCGTACTTCTTTGGAAAATCGATATATTTGAACTCTAAAGCTTCAAGCAAAATATATAGGAAAATAAAAAAAGCACGTTTCATCAATGATATAAAAACAATCACAGGAATACCAATAAATAAAAATGTTAAAAATCGTTAAACACATGATAGACTGTGATAACAGTTTAAAGAGTATTTGGATTATTGAAATGTTTTTCATGCAAGAATAGGTAAACGATATTGTTAAATTGAAACATGTGGGCCAAGTGGAATAATCCTTACTTCCGGAGCCTTGACTGCTGCAGGTAGGTAGTTGCTTTGAAATGAAGAAGCGCAAGTGTCATATCCATAATGTTCGTGGACATCGAAATACTTGATCTCCTAAATTTCAAACAATGCCGGATGGATGAAAAGATATATCTGCTAAACTATTCTGAAAAACAATAGTCAAAAGAATATTGGAAATAGTGAACATTCATCACGTCCTAATGTTAACCTGACAGAAATAATAATAAATCAAATGGGAGAAATTGTACGCAAGAAATAGAAAAAAAACAAAAAAAATGTTGCGTAACGTGATCAATTAGCACAGAATAGAAACATGTATCCCCGTAGAAAATTGAAATTAACAAAATTTAGTGGAACATTGCTATTGAAATAAAGAATGGAGAACATTCTTTTACTGTGTGCCATGCATAGTGATGTCGTGGGTGATTATGGCTCTCCATAACTTCCTATATTTAGTCTTTTTGATATTTCTGTTAATCACTTACACACGCATGTTAGGTAAATCATTTGCTGATTTCCTCTGCTTCCCGTGCCTCAATATGTCCCGTGAGTGTTAAATTCACCAAGCCCTCTTTCCTGCGTGTTTACTAAATAATATATGAAAAAAAAAGATACGCTTTATCACCGAGACTTCAAACAATGCAGAATGACCGGACATGTATACAAGCGGTGAGTTAGACTTAAAATTAGAAATGTAATTAATATAAGAAAGGAAAAAATATATCATTCGACAATTGATTGAAATATCAACGATCAAGAAAATTGTCTAGAAGAAATTATGGAATGATAAGAGTATTTTTTTTTTATGAATGAGCTTTGAAGAATGCAGAAATTCCAATCTGGCTATGAGTAGAAAGTTTGTATTGAAATAACGAAGTTAAAGTGGATCTATCAAAAATACAGTTGGATTGATGATCCACTTTATCTCCGAAACTTCAGACAATACACAGTGACCTAAATATTTATTGGTTTGATGAAGAATAATATATAGTATTATAACGCAGATGAGGTGGATTTGCTAATTATATAGAATAACTACGCATTTAATTTTTCAAACATCACACAATGAAAGATGATCTGGAATTATATTTGTCGAAAGTTTGTACAAATAAGAATAATGCCAATTAATCACTGAAAATGAAACAAATGTTTTATTTAAGATGTTCGGACGCATTTGACAAATATCTCCTTAAGTTAGATTATTCGCTGCTTTACTCTGTTATTAGAAAGTTTTTATTGAAATACGAAGCCAAAATGGATCTACCAAAATATATTTGAAACGATGAACCACTTCTCAGTGACACTTCAGGTCTCTTTCTGATTCTAAGTATAAGTGTCTTTTTTATTTCCAGTTTTCTTAAATCTTTTTTGTTACATGTTCAATCCACTGGATTCTCAGCATCTTTCTGTAGAATAACATTTCCATTACCTTAAGTTCCTTCAGCATTTGTGAGGAGGTTATCCAGCATTCACTGCCATATCAGAGAATCGATATCACGTAACAGTTCAGCAGTGTTTTCTTTTTTCCTAACAAAATTTTCCTGTTTCTTAATATTTTGCTTAACTTTTGGAATGTATCTACTCCAACGAGGATTCTGATTTAGTTGTTGCATTCTCCATTCTAAATTGTAGTACTTCTTCAATTCATTGTTCACATCGTGGGCTGTGTTTATTTTGTTGACAACCATATATTCTGTCGCCTTATAATTGATATTTAATACTTGTCACCTGTATATTTTATGTTAATGAATCCTAATAGGATTTATAATTCTTTCAGGATCATCACATTGTAAAGTCTGAATAAGTTGGCTGGGAAGACACATCCTTTTCTTAGACCCCTTTCTACCTTTGTATATTTATTGAATTAATTTTCTATTCGTATGCAGGCGGTTTGCTCCTAGTATGATTTCTGGGTTATTGTAATATTTTCCCAGGTAAATAAAGCTTACCTACCAGTTTGAGCAGTTCTTTATGTCGTATTATATCAAACACGTTTGTATAATCTATAAAACTTAAGTAACACTTAAAAATGATTGATGCAAGTTACCTTAATGGAAAGGTGAAGGTGATAGAAGGTAAAATATATGTTAGAATTTGTATACGATCATATTAAAAAAGATTTCAGTTTTCAGTTAAATATTCTTAATGATATTAATGAAAAAATACTTTTTGTACTTTCAAGTTTGACTTTTTTTTTATCGGTAATTTGTTTTCAAAATATCTACTCTTCCAACAATAGTCAGCAGCCGAATTTTTGACTGTTGCTTATATATGGCACTCCTCAGGGTAGACATATTGCATGCGATCATAGAGCTCCTGTGTCACATTATGTTACAAAGTGAAAAGTTCAATAATAATAGTAGGCTTCACTTTTTTCTGATTTTAATATCATTATAAATATCTTGCATTTTTGTTGCCTCTGAAATATATATCAAGAAAATATTCAGAGCAGGGAAAATGTTCAAATTTTATATGAATAACACACATATACATACATACATACATACATACATACATATGTATGTATATGTGTGTATAAACAATATATTATAAGAAGGCCATTAAAGAAAACAATAATTGATCATATTAAAACACAAAACATTTCGGATCTACCTTCATTTCAGAACTTTCCATACATGTTTATATAGAAAAGTTGTATTGAAATAAAGGAGGTCAAGTACATAAGTATAAAATAGATTAATAAAAACATGTAAAGGTGCATGAAAGCTCGAACATTTCAAAATCTCATGTTGAACAGTATATCAATAAAATACTGTACTGAATAACGGAGATATAGAATCTCTCCCAGGAGATGTACGAAATAAAGACACACTAGATCTCTTATATTTCAGACACCATATAAATGACAATAATAATCGCAAAAAGTATACTGATTACTAAAGTTATCTCAGGACAATGTTGTATGATTGAAAATATATCCGTAGAACTATTGTGCTGTAAGAATTGATTAATGGCATTTCATAGCATCTCAGGTAAATAAGCTTTACTTGGCAATGGCCATTTTCATGTGGTGCCTGACAGAATAATGAAAATAAATAATTTCAACACATTGACATTATAAGAATTCAGAAAATTATACCGAATGAATATTAGTATTAAAATCAATAATGTTGTAGATATCAGTAAAAAATAGATGTAATAATATATTATATTTCATTTCAGGATTTCAAAAATACAGAAATGACGAAAATATATATAATCCAAAATGCTTGTAAAATAAGAATGATAAAAATAGTAATCACAATTAATGTATATATTAAGGAATATAAAACAATTTCTTCATTTCAGAAATTCAAACAAAATCGACAAATATCTCAGCAGAATATTTCTATTGAAATAGCAAAGATGGAATGAATCCACTCGACTATATATATATGTGGAATGTACATCCATTTCATCCTTTCAATTTCAACAAATGCAGAAAGACTGAAAAATGATTGGCCAAAAAACAAGTGTCAAAAAATAAATAAATAAATAAAACGAAAAATGGTAATAAAATTTCTAAACATATATGGAATATTCTTTTATTTGTGGACTTCAGAGGTTGCAGGAATTCAGAAAAGGTTATCGGTGGAATAGCTGCATTGAAATTAAGGAAATCAAATACCTCAATTCAAGCTTCTTTGAGAAATCGAAATATTTGATCACCGAAACTTCAAGCAACGCTTGAAGGCTGAAAACATATGTTGGTCGGAAAGGTCAGGACAAGGAAATTCTGTTAAAAATGAATACAGCGAATGGATTTTATTAATAAAGATAACAATTTGAGAAATATACAGAAATGTCATCATATCAGAAATTCGAAGGTCTTGATGGAATATACATGTTGAAAATGTGTATTGAATTCATAGAGTTACAATGAGTTAAACAGAAAAAATATAGAATAAATGAAAATTCTAACATTGGGGTAATAAGCTAAAACAATATCTGATTTTTTGAAAACATTTTCTAGTTATAAATAAAATACAAACTACAGTTCTTCTGAAGTTATTCTGCGTCTCAATAACTCATACTTGCTGTGAACAAACTTTGTCACATTTTAAACAGTTAATTAAGACGTCAAAACAAAACATTAGTTACATTTTTATGTAGTCTCGACAGTTATTTGATATATTATAAAAACTAAAGTCCGAACTTATTACGCAGATAAAACAATATTAGTTAATTCTATTGAAGTCTAATCAAAACTTAAATGTAGTTGCATTGAAATGAAGGATTGCAAGTATGACGCCCATAACGCCTGTGGTAAATCGAAATATTTTATCTTCTAAACTACAAACAATGTAATAATGTAGAAAAATATATCTGTAGACGATTTGTATTGAAGTAACTGGGTTGAAATGCGTCTAGCATAAAATATATAGAATAAATCAGGCCATCTCTGAAACTTCAAACAAAGCCCAAAGATCGAAAAATGAAATGGTAAAAATAGATGTTAAAAACAAGATTGAAGTATCAATTAAAACATTATTTGGATTATTGAAAATATTTTCTTGTTACAAAATACACACGATACACACTTTAATCAATATAGGAAGGCCGAAAATCTATCAACCCAGAACTTGAGCTATAATGTAAAATATATGTCCGGAAAAGACAAAGTAATGTTGCTGAAACAAATAAATCGGATGATCTGAATATATAGATTACATTCATTGACAATGTAGAAGATTACGTTGAGAAATGAATACTTGTTTTCGAAAATAAATGCTTATTTCCTAATAGTATTTATATTTTTTTTATAAAATAAACACTTTCTTTTTTATAATTAAACTTTTTAAAATGGTATGCCCATAAAACACATCACTTGAGGACGTTCAACAGCAGCAACAGCTAAAATGGATATCGTATGTAACTGAAAGAGATAATAATGACATAGCGAAGATGTTGACGTTCCATACTTGTTCATATAAAATGTTAAGTAGTACGCAACTTTCATTAATGGAAAGAACGATAACAAGTAGCGGATTTGAGATTTTGTTTTTGAAATATTGCTTTCAGAGAAAGATTTTATAAATTTCAACCTACTCATCCGTGAGTAACGCTGGCTGCTCTGCCAATGAATACCGAATGTTTTCTTATAAGGAACTGCTAATATTACAATTACCATTACCACTCAAGATACAGGCAATTATCAGAAAATTTCTTTTTTTTTTATTATCTGTTAGTTGCCAAACATTTCGTGAGAAAGAAAGTCGAGTAGTTTGCTGTTGCATTCTCCAGGGTTTTGAATCATCTCATACCTTTCTCTCATACCATAGAAAATATGGATTTGTGCTTTACCTAAGGGGATAAGTATGAAATTGATTCCAACGGAGTAGATCAGAATTCGAACATGACTCGCTCATTTCACTTTCCGTACAGATATCTGTTGCATTACCAGTACATTCGCATTTTTATTTAGGTTATAGCATTATTGATGTATCTACCTAATTGTACGTTTTCTTCAAAATATATACTGAGATTAAAAGAACAAGCTTTCTTATTTCGTAGACATTGTTGTATTCTTTATTAAAAAAATGTTAGCAAAATATACAGCGCTGGGCAAATATCTTCCGTAATGAAATATTGGGGAAAATTGTTTATTTTCATCAGACTAAAACTGTTAATATGAAAATTACTTCTCAAAAGCAGAGCGTTATTCTGTAACAGTCGGTGTTATTCTTGTATATTGCGAAACGTTATTTTCCAAGACCCATATGCTTGTTCTTCTACATTTTTCAGGTCAGTGACTGAATCACGATGAATTTTAAAGTGCCATGAAGTTCCTGTTTCTGTAGAAATCTCCATAGAAAATTCATAAGCGTTGAATACAAACATTAAGTGACAAGCAACCATCATACTTAATTGTGAAGAAACCTTGTGCCAAATTACTGCATCAAACTTGGAACGCCAAGATCTACAATGTAACACGATTTGGAGGACCTTTAAAGGTGCCAGTTTCTGAAAATGTTGATCCTGTTAATGATAAAATATTAGACGAGAGTGTTGACCAAAAGAAATTCTGGGATACTAAATATATCAAGGGAACCTGTTCGATATATGAATCATCAGCAGTTATATATGAAGACGCTTTCAGTCGTAAGTGCCAAAATATCTGATTGTCAAAGATAAATTATATTGATTGGACTCTTGACATTGAAAAACTTCCAGTGATCTAGTGATAATTTTTGAACGACTTGTCACTGTTGATGAAATAATATTATAAGATGATTCTAAAATCAAACAATACTGATCTACTCCACAAGAAAAGAACTTCAAAATCTGTAAGAAAAGGTCATGAGTACAAACTTTTGGGATAATGAAGGTGTTTTGATGATTTGATATTTATAGAACGGCCGAACTATTAATGCAGAAGGTTATATTAACTTTCTGAATTGGTTTAATGAGACTTTGAAAGAAAAATGGTGAGCAGAGCTGCGGAAAGTGGATCTATTTTGCTATAAAAAGGTGCATTAGGATAATGCACCTTTTTAAAGTGTGGGCAAGGCAACGCTTGGAGAATCTGGTGTTTGAATGTATTGACCCCAAACCTTATTCAAAAGTTCTTATACCATTTGACTATTTCTTAAGAAGTTTGAAACCGAAACTTATCGAATTATTGAAGGAGATAGCAGTAGAGCACTATTGTAATGACCAGACATCAGAATTTAAATCTGTAGGTGTAAGATTAAATAAACTTGAGAAACAATGTCCCATGTGTATTGAACTACAACGTGAATATTTTGAATGATGTCTATATGTAACATGGCTCTTGATCATTACCTTCTTAGTCAAACAGAATTTTTCCGTAATCTGTTGTATATGTAAACAACAGCACTACTAATACTAATAATATTACTATTAATAAGTAGAGATATATATGATCATTCGTGCAACCATCATCCGCACCAAATCCCCACAATAAAGTGAAAGACTTATATAAGTCCGTTATATTATTAAATATTTTATTTTCTAGTATACGCCTTTTGAGTACATTCTACTGTGCAATGATATTAGATCGAAAAAATAAAACAAAGCATACCTTAATTTTAAAATTTCATTTTAAAAACGTGACAAAGGGACGTAATAAATGCGGTTGGCAAAATGACACTGATCACTTTGCTGGATACATAGATGCCGCAAACCTTAAATTTGTAAAAAGAAATAACTGCGAAACACAACATAATGTGGCGTACATAAAGGAATGAATATAAACGAAGTATGCCTGCATATAGCAAATACTGAGCACATTTTCTCTCTTACGCGAAAGAACAGATTTCAGGCTAATTACATTCTTTGTTATTGGAAATGGATGGAGTATGTTAATGATTATTAAAAATTTTACGATTTAGCCAACTTCGACTTACCTAACTCAAAGTAAAAGTAAGAGTAAAAATACAACCTACAGAAGAATATAAGTGCAGCTGACGTAAACTTGAGGAACTCACAGAAGTGTACAACCTCTAATCTTTCTATTAACGATATATTTTTATATGACCGTCTGCTCTGCTAGGTTAATCTTTGTAAATACCAGTGATAGTGGAACCCTTTAGAAGTCGTATTAATATTGGGAACTAAAGATAATTGACGTAGAATCGTCGATAATAGTTATAGTGGTTTTGGTAGTAGTAGTAGTAGTAGTAGTAGTAGTAGTAGAAGAAGAAGAAGAAGAAGAGGAGGAGGAGGAGGCGTTTTTGGAAAAGAATGACGGAAAAACTTATGAAGAAATAAAAAAACGAGAAAAAAAAAACGAAATAAGAGCAGAATAGAAAGAAAATCGACGGAAGCTCATTGTAGAGAAGAAAACCATTGTCAGATTATATTTTTCTTTTAACAAAGATGTTTTGCATTGGTTATGTAGATTCTGTTTTTGGTAGGCGAAGTGAGGGTTGGATGGATAAGAAGCAAATGCTCGTTCTGCGCATGCGTGCTGCGAAGAATAATCCGATCCCTGGGGACACGTTGTCCAATCAAGACGGTAATTCCTGCCAGGGACAGATGCAAAAAAAAAGGAAAAAGAAAGAAAGAAAGAGAGAGAGAGGGAGAGAGAGAGAAAAGAGAGAGAGAAAGAAAGAAATAAAGAGAGAGAGGTAGATAGATAGATAGATAGATAGAGAGAGAGAGAGAGAGAGAGAGAGAGAGAGAGAGAGAGAGAACGAAAAAGATTCCTGGCTTTTCCCAATACCTTCCCCGCTACCACAACAACAAAGGCGAACTCGAACGCGCGGATAATCTCTCGGCAATACTTTTAAAAGATTTCTTGACGAGATTTTGTGCTATGGTCTTATTTGGCATATTTTTGACAGGCAATTGTCTTTTCTTGACAAGAACGCTTCTTACAACCTACCTACCTACCAACAAGATAAGCGCAACGTACGTATATCTGTGTATGCGAGTCCTAGTGTATGTGAGTAAAAGTAAAAAAGAAAAAGAAAATGTGCATACGCGTTGGTACAGTCGCTCGCACCACGTGGTAATAATGCTTTGCAAAAAGCTTAATTCAAGAACCGCAACTCTTGCTTGTTGTTGCGCATTATTTATCGAAGGATTATACAGTTGCTTCGCTTTAATGATCAAATCAATCAGAGGTGCAAGTGGTCAGGGAGTTAATACAACGGGAAACGGAATCGGCGAGCCGAGTTCAAATTCCACGGTGTTTTCTCGCTCTAATAGCACGAATAGGGCATGAATCCAATTTTCTTTACCACTACAACTATGGGGAAATAGCATGCAGAATAAGGCCTTATAATCATTGGTGAAAACCTCTCTATGAGAAACAACGTTCTGAGTTGAAAACCATCAAGAAGGCAACTGAAAACTCACTCCGCTGTTATTCTCAAGGAAATCATAACAATGCACTGTTTATAGATGATAAGTATTCTGCAGAGAGCTTAAACGACTATATTCTGAATCAACATAGCTTAAATATATATAAAAAAATAACTCAAATTACAATGTAACTGCAAATAAACACCAATATCAGTCATTCTTATATATATATATATATATATATATATATATATATATATATATATATATATATATATATAGAGAGAGAGAGAGAGAGAGAGAGAGATAGAGGTGGTTAAATTAAATAACTAGGTATTAATAATAAAAACAAATAAATATTTACTAAATTTATTTTAAAGGTGTAAACATAAAAAGTGGTCGATGTGGTTAGACAGAGCTAAGAAATATATATTAATAAATATACATATACCTATGTTTTTAAAAGCGACTTAATTTTCGTTGATAGATAATTTCATTGCCTGATGAGTTAGTAAAACAACGAAACTTAAGTCGCACAAACACATAATAATGTGTATATATATATATATATATATATATATATATATATATATATATATATATATATATTTTTGTTTTTTTTGTTTTTAACTTTTGTTTTGTCGTGAAAAGCCGCATTCACTGTTTGAAAGTAACGGATTAACTAGATTGTAGGAACATATTAAAAATTAATTTTCCATTCAATAGAATGTGTCCATAACTAGTTACTATTTAGACTAAGCTGTTGAATATTATCCTGAATATGGAACAAATTCCTTTAGTCCCGAAACTCAAAACAAATTCACTTTTCATTACTATTGATTGTCTCATCGAAAAATATTCTCTGAAGTTTAAGAAGAAGCCAAGTGTCTAAATGCTATCTAGTGAGCATTTCCGCAAATTCAAATGATTGACTTTATGCGAACTATGGTGCTTAGGCCCTCTAGGAGAATTGTCAACAATGCACATAACCTGATGATGGCGTTTAAGAATGAAACAAACTTTTGCCACCAATTTCCAAATTCACTTACATATATAGTGGATAATTTTTCACGTTCTAATGAATGCTAAGCATGACTGTCTACTGTTGCATTTAAAAGCAAAAGTAATGAATAGCAAAACATAGTTTTGTCTTACTACTTGCACTTCTGAATATTATCTCAGAAGGAGATAGAAAGTACTTTGGAAATAAAAGCGATTTTCACAGTTATAGCGCATTCCTTGCATCATTTGATTGTAATACACGAAAGGTTATCCGTGAGTATGAACAGATTATGCTAAAAATAAGCAGACATAAAATGTCCGTAATTTATTTCATCAGTCATGTCTAAAATAGAATTAGTTGCCTAGAAACACACACACACACACACACACACACACACACACACACACACACACACACACACATATTTGTGTGTGTGTGTGTGTATTTATTACTTAAACATTATTTTTAGTGGATACTCGTATTTAAGTAGACGCTCCGTCTATTTATTAGATTTTTTATTTATTTTCACCTACCGGACTGAATATTCAAGAAATCGAATTAGACAAAAATATTCAGTCTCTGGCAAGATTCGAACCTGTGCTCCTCTAGCGGAAACCATCATTAGATCTGACGTGCTTTGAACTCTTGGCTACAGGATGCGTCGATGTGTGTATGTGAGTACCTGCATGCGAATATGCATCTTTTTTCTCGGAAGGTGAATTCAACAGGTACTATTAAAATTACAGTAAATTCTGTTCCGTTCACCTTGCGCTAATAACTTAAAAAAGACGTGAATGTATATTCCTCAATTTATGAGTTAAATATCAGGGAACACTTTTCTTGGATGACAACCAGTCTGAAGAAAGTAAACCATGTCATTTCCGTGTAGGGTCATGTTTAAATTCTTGTACTTCTCGATTTGACATAACATTCGTGTATACTTTCTCTCTCCTTCCTAGGGTTTTCCTTGGAAAACTGCAGCAAAGGTATATCACGAATATATAAATACTGGGCAAACATCAGTGGCACACGAAAATAAAGCGTGCACACAGGTGACACAAAAAATGGAACTGCCAGCGATTGGCAGTGAAACAGCAAACGCATCAATACACATTCCAATTCAAAGTTGGTATACTTCAGCCATGCATTTGTCAGCGTATTGTACAGTTAATGTATTCTATGAGATTTCGTGGTTGTCTAGTATTATTATTGATATTATGCCATGGGTAAAAGTATCTATCTATCTATCTATCTATCTATCTATCTATCTATCTATCTATCTATCTATCTATCTATCTATCCTTAGATCAACGTCAGTAGTAGTGCTCCCAAAATATCTGTCAGATAACCCATGGTACTTTATCTCATAATATCACCAGATTTTGACGAAAAATTTCAGTATATGTACAACCACGCGCGTGCATAGACGCACACTACACTACGCACGCACACACATACATATACACAAATATATGTATATATTTATATAAGATTTTTTAATTAGTTAAAATTCTAATTTCTATAACAATATAGTTCAAGTAAAAATCAATCGTTCATACTCTCGTCTTGCTAATGTAAATTTTCTTCTTGTAAAAGCAAATTCATTTTTCAAAATTGTATCTGGTGTCTTTTAAATGCAATTTAATTCATACAAATCTTAGTAAAACCCATAGATAATGAATATATTTTTAAATTGTTAAATTTTTTACTTCACATAGATGACACATATCAGGAGTCAATGAATGTAAATATTGTCAACATGTTTGTCATCTAGCTCATTCGACCGAAACGAGTATAATGAATATACATTACAAGGCAATTATATGTTCATTAGTTAAAGCTAAAAACTCGTAATCAGTACACATATACGACAATAACCTAATTGTTAAAGCAAAACAAAAGGCTTCAGATTCTGAAGTCCTTTTCATAAAATCAAGAAATCTAAAACTAAATACGATCTTCTTCAGGTTAGTAACTGGGATTTTTAAATGCATTTAACATCTGATAAATACGTGTGAATGCACAGTGAACTTTCTCCCTTTTATGTTGTCTCGTGCGTGACGGCATTACAAGGCAAACATCGACTTAAGAAGTATCAAAAATAAAATAAATAAAACCATGAAAAAACGAAAACAACACACCTACGCACGCAATAAAAAATAAAAAAAATTAATAGGATTTTTTCATGATCTGGGCAATGGCTCAAAGTTGGGTTGAAACCCAAATAAAAATGTCTGGGCAATATTGACATTCATTTGGCCCAGACAGGCATTCTTCCACTTTTACGAAAACATGAAGAAAATCAACAAAAAATATTATCTGCTGACACATACATACAGAGACGTACGTACACAGACGCATGCACGCACATACGCACATACACACACATACACACACACACACACACACACACACACACACACACACACACACACACACACACACACACACACACACACACACACACACACATATATATGTACAGATGATTAAAATATAGTTTTAAGGTATGTTATGATTTTGAGTTAAAGTGCTCAATATGAAACATAGAGCGTATGTAAATATAATATTACTACCGATAATGCCTCGTGAACTAACATATAAAAATAGTTCAGCCAGAACACGACACATAGCCTGAAGCTTGCAACAGTCTTTTTCATGCTTAAACGCAATCTTCAGGCAATATAAAGATTGCGTTTAAGCATGAAGCAGACTGTCGCTTGATGTTGACATCAGTATCATTATATTTACATAAGCTCTATTTCTGATAATTTTTAAAGTAATTTTCGCCTAATACAAAGTCACTGAGTTTATAGGGTTACTGTGTGAAGTTGTATTAGCGCAGGAAAGAACAAGCATTAGGAGTATAGAGTTAAATCAGACATTAGAAGGAACAGGAAATCCAATTCTAAACTGGAAAAACAAAGAATAAACCCCTACTCCTGTTCAAAAGAACGGGGAGGATTGGTAACCCGGACTATAGACGAACTTGTCTACTCCTATTGGTGGAGGAGAAGAAAAAAATAAAATAATTCGTGAATGTAATTTCAGAGTTCAGGCACCGCGATTAATTCCGAATGTATACGTTTAAAATTAGTTATGGAAATGACAGAATGATAGTACTTATTAAGTTTAACTTAGTATAAGTTCAAATATCCTTTACCAAAATAAAATCGAACAGGGATTTAAAATTATTTGAACATTCTTTTTTTATTTTGTGAGCAATTTTATCCATAAATATAGCGTACCTTAAAACTATATTTTCATCATATATACACTGAACGTACTAAACAAAAATATTGATATGAAAGCAAAAATAGTGACAATATCGAAACGTGAGAGACGTAGAGTAAAGAAAGCTTTTCACCTTAGAAATTATCACTAGAAAAACCGGACAGCCTATTGATGCGAAAGCAAAATGTGTGACAACACTGAAAAGAAAATATGAAAAAATTTAGAAATAAAATAGAGTAATCGAATCATCAGAAAATAGTGTGAACACTGCATAGAATAAATACGGCCTAAATAATCAGAATATTTTTACTAAAATTAATTGGTGCGGAATATTAAAGTTGATATTAATAAGATTCATCAACCCGGGAGTGTAGTCCATCTAAGAGAAAATTCTGATTGTAATCATACTTAATCATCGGAAAGACTTTAAGGGTAAAGCCTGTGGACAAATCCAGTCCGGTATTACTTTGTTTTTGGCAACTCCTGCGACGAGGCCGGTGCCAAGCTGTATTGGAATTTGTCTTTTCATTGGACACCATCTGTGAGTCGGAGAAGGGAGACGTGCTGCATAGGCAACCTCTGATTTCTCATAAAACCCTTCCCAGACATGCGTCCTAGAGAGGACACTCCAGAGTCGCCTCATACTGATGGCAAAACGGGAATCAACAGTCTACTGATGGGAGGATTCCGAAGGTCCTTCTGTACGGCAAGAGGGCGACCTTATTTTCGATTCAAGGATATCTGCAAAAGGGACATGAGGGTGATGAACATAGACATCGAGAGGTGGGAAGATGTGAATTCTTTGGGCGCAGATCCATAATCTCTCACGACGGACGAATGTCACACATTAATATTAAACTAAAATATAAAGAAAAACAAGAAAAATTTACTACAGAATTTTGCACTAAAAGTTCATAGTGTTTCCTGATCAAATTATATTATTCAAATCATCAATTCGTAAGATTTCAACATGTATAAGCTATTGTATAAGAACCACTGCAAAATTCAGGTAATATTAGTTTTTTTTATAGTTTTAAATTGAAACAAATGTAAGCAAACAACAAAGTAAAAAGCAGTTTTATCTACTACTTTATCTTACATTACTAGATAAAGTATTTTCAACCATTATAATTAATTTTGAGAAATTTGCAAGGAAAGTAAACACTAGTAAAATGTAACAATAATGTTTGGCAAAGGACAAATAGTAAGTGTATTACAAAATATAAAATAATACAATGAAGATGATGGATTACATTAAATAAAAAGAATTGAACGAAATAACAAACAAGAAGAAACAAATATGGATTATTTAACAAATATTTATAAATTATTAATTCAGATGACACAAAGATGGGCAGAGTTAACCTGTAGAATTTTTGCGTCCGTATCATTGGTGAAATTATTAACATGCACAATATATGGAATAATAATCATAATACTGACGTCAAGACTTCAGACAACAGAATGAAGACCAAACGTTCCACTAACCAAAAAGTAATGATCGAAACAATTCCACACATTATTATATTTAACCTAACATATTCATACAAGGAAAGACTGAAGACTCACTGGCCGAATTCTGGTAATTGAATCAACATTAGTGAAATTATTAACAAGCATAAGATATGGAATAATAATGATGATACTGATCTCGTAACTTTAGACAACACATGGAAGACTAAACGTTCTCTTAACGGAAACGTATTGATCGAAACATCTCAACTAATGATTACATTTAACCTAAGAAATTCAAAGAAAGACAGAAGACTCACTGGTCGGATTATAGTGATTGAATCATCATTGGTGAAATAATTAACATACATAAGATATAGAATTATAATGATGATGCTGATGTCGTAACTTCAGGCAACACAAAGAAGACCAGACATTCTACAGACAACAATATAATGATCGAAAAACAACTGTGAAGTTAATAATTGAAATGATTCAATAATGACCACACTTGAAGTCAAAAGCTCTAACTCAAAAGAAAAAAAAAAGAAGTCAAACTTAGTAATCAAAAAGTTTATTAATTCGTGCAATTAACCAAGTAATAACAGCACTTCACTAGAGAATTCAAGCTGTACTAAGAAGTGCAGTAAACCTAACGCATGAGATTTAGCAATCGTCTCATCAAAAGTCTTAGTAGGAATAAGTTATGGAATAATGAAAATGTTTTACAAGAAAACAGCTTAAGCGTATTGTTAAAAAAAACGTGAAAGGGTTGATTAAATAATGGCAATGTATTCTCACGTATCATCACATATCCATTTTCTTGCATATTGTACACGCCGAGTTTAACTTTACTGTAATATGTTATTTATTATCATCTGTTGAAACAAGAAAGAAATCAAATTAAATGAATTAAAATTACATGTGAAATTTCAAATACAGTTTCTATGGAAAAGGAATTGGTAAGCTACTTTACCATCTTTCCCAAGAAGTCAGTAATTCAGAAATTATAAAAAAAAATGAGAACTATGGAGAGCCATGAGCCATGATCGATTATGTCATGAAGGGAAATAGGATTAAAAAATACTTTCAGACATTTCTTTATATTTATACCAATTACTTGTAAATTTTATCTATCTGCTAAAATAACATACAAATATAATAATAACTATAATGTTTGTATAATATCTCTATGTACATGTACAATAAAATTTACATTAACGGTAATTAATTTTACTCTTTCCACTCATTAATGTATTTGAAACAGTTGTTAGAATAAATGTTCCTCTACGTTTTATGGCAACTTGATCTCATGTAGAAATTTTCTATAACGTTTTAAATCTGTTTCTACTTGACGTCTCTTTAGAAGAGGAAAATAAGATTATTATCAATATATAAAGTGTACTGAATTATTTGGATATATGTTCCTTGTTAAGGAAATATGTTATCGAAGAAGTCACTGTAGATGTAAAATGAAAAAAAAAAAAAAAATAAGAAATCTCGCCATTCCGTAAACTTCATTATATCTGCAATATTGATTCCCAAACTGATGCATCGAAACATTTTAGTGTAATTAATCGTTCATTTTTACTTTAATTACACTGGTTTATAAAGAAATTTAGGCAATCATAAAAATATGTGTTCTAACCTAATTTTGGGGTGCTGATATCAAATATAAAATTCATTTTCACTCATTATTTTTAGTTTTTGAGATGTATACATATATACATATACATTCAATAATGCCAGTATTTTTTGTATTTTAAATTTTAGGAATATAATTCTTTAAAAAAGTTATCTTTTTAATAAAAATGTGATATGTGAAAGCAAAAAATCTAGAGGTGAAAAACTGTTCAGAAATTCCAATACACCACATGAAAATTAGTAAAAACACCTGCTTGCCTCGGATTATTTTTTCGTTTTTGTAAACCAGTGTTATTAATAAAGTTGGTTTTATTTAATTATTTTTTTTATACATTTGAATTATACGTTTTAATTGGCTAAAAAAGCATAAGTAATAAGGGGCAAATATAATTTTTAGAAGTGTCAATTCAAAGCTTTTGGAAAGAATTGATATGAATCTTAAAATATAAAAATGATTAAGAACCACAAATCTTGCTACGAATGCTAAGAACGTCAAAGATTAAATCAAGATATATCTTTCATTAATCTTGTCACTAATATTTTGAAAAAGGAAGTAAAATATAGAGCGTATATATATATATATATATATATATATATATATATATATATATATATATTATAGTATAAATATGTCACAAAATCACTACAAAATAGCCATTTTGTTTCAACACGTCTGGATTCTTATCAAGTGATGGGTGTTGAATGTAGAATCTATTCCACATTCAACACCATCACTTGATAAGACACCATAAAATGTTGAAACAAAATGGTTATTTTTGTAGTGATTTTATAACATGTTTATGTTATAATTTTCGAATAAATTATATTTGCTCTACTCTGTATTGAGCACGCTTTTCAGAATAGTATTTGTTGGTTATTGGAATTTATCACGTATACTCAAATCCTATACTTGGATATATATATATATATATATATATATATATATATATATATATATATATATATATATATCTATGTCTGTATATGTGTCTATACATTAATATGTACATATTAGTCTTTGGCTGATATTTTGTTCAATTCGTCCGATGAGAAATGAAAAAGAAAAAGTAATAAAGATGTTGACATAAAGAAGATAGAACCTAACGATTTCCTGGTCAGAAATACAAAAATTTTTTGGTACATGAAATTGCGTTATGCTCGAATATAGACGGTATTCATAAAATATAATAATTAATATGGCATCTATTCATGCTTTTCTTACCTACAAAATGGTATAACACGTTTGTATGATGTTATATGCTTTAAGCTGTCGAATATTTCCCACTGTAGCGAGAAAATTTGACAGAATAAAGAATATAAGTTGATTTCCACCTATTTCCACCTATCAAGCAGGTTTTTAAATCGTCGATTTCCTCACTCCCATGTGATTTCAGTGTCAGAGTGCTTCCGCGTATTAAAATGTGATTGAATAAATAGCAATAGTCTTGGAAATTGTGTGGCTATCGATTTTGATTCGAACTGGAGTGGGAAGTGAAAAAATTTCGCTTTTCTAAGCTCAACTTAGAACGTGACACGACTTTGTTGATTGATCGCTTTTTAACTGAACGCAGTTCAACTCGATGGGAAGATGCGGAGAAAAGACTGTTTAATAGTGGCAATTTTTAAATAGTTTTGAAGTGCATGCAAAAAAAAACAAAGAGTTTTAATCTTTATTCTACAGAGCATTGCTTTTTATTTTACTTTATTTTTGTTTTGACATATTTTTCCCTTTTCATTTTAGCTCAACGATTCTTGTGCTTTTAGAGATTGTTTTGATGTTTGACAAATGAACTAATTCATGTTGAACGAAACCGTAAAGCTGGAATAACGTGGTAACTCTTTTTACGCGGGAGGTAATTTATTTTATAGTTGATGGAGTAAGCAGCGTGACACTATACCTACTATAATTCTCTAGCCGATGGCTTTTAAAAATGAATAAGCTCTTTTCTAGCCAACAATTTTGAATTTAAGCAGTCAATTGTAAAACAGAATTAAAAAGATATAAATAAAAGAAGGAAAATGAAAGAAAATTATCAAAGTTTTGTTATTTTTGAAACTAGTTAAACAAATGTTGGTTATATTTTTAAAAATATTCAAGAAAATAATATAATCCAATTTATGAATTTCATACCTTATTTGGAATTTTTATTTATAAAATCAACATTTTAATTATGTTTCATGGATTAATAGATTAATATACACACACTGGATGGCATAATTTTTTGTTCATTGAATATTTTCTACCGATCCTGTCTATCAATGATTATAAGGATTTTCTACGGATTACCCTGAAGAAAAAACTTTCTGAAATTGTCTCTAACACATTGTCTACAACAATTCTACTGTAGATTTAATTAGTAATCTTTAATTCTCACAAAAAGATTAAGCGAATTTATTTTTAACAATTAGGCTAATATAAAGAAGTTCATCAAGATAATTGATCTTGTCAGATTTTTATTAACACTTCTTTTCTGTTCATTATTACCAAAACTTTTATTTCTATTAAATTTGAAATGGCAAACTAGTTGTAAATCGGAAAGAGCTGGTGACTTTTAAAAATATTTGTATAGATATTTACTTTTATTTCGCTCAAATCGCAAGCCTGAAATAGTAGGAGATATTTTAATGATTAAACCCAATAGTAATTGATATTCAATAGCAGGTATTTCTGTCAGTGGAAATATATCATAAATATGACCGGCAATAAGTCAGTTCAGTTTTTCCCATTATGTTTTAATTGACTTTACTATTTCGTATAATTGTATGAAACTTCTTACTGAATGCATAGGTATTAAATTTATTTGAATTGTATTTAAACTTTTATTATGTTTATAAATTGCAATGTTTACGACAGAAGTTCTAAGTACTCTAAACTTCTATTTTAAGCCAAGTAAAGAAAACTCAATTACTCTATTTAGCTAAAAGTTACTATGATTTAAGCGATCATTAAATTGCTATTCTGGAGTATTCATGATTTCCTGAGGGTAGGAAGACATAATAGTGTCCATATTATTCCTTATAACCGCAGGAAAGGAATTGCTAGATTATATGGTACAGCAGCAGGGGAGAATTATAGGTTTGACCGCAATTTTATGATTTAGTGGAGGTAATATTTGAGTTTTTATAGCATTTCTAGGAGGAAGAAAATTTTTACTTTTCTCATTTTCAGGTAATATGATTTAGGTACAACTGGTTATCTAGTAGTTGAACGTTGAAAGATTTCAGTTGATTTTGTAGAAGAATATACGTTTTCGTTTGTGTTTCTAATTACTCTAATAAGTAAACGCGTTTGTATAAAAAAAATCTGATTTAATGACATCTATCTATCTATCTATCTATCTATCTATCTATCTATCTATCTGTCTGTCTACGTCAGATTTTGATATGCCAGTCAATGTCATCTCAATAAAATTGATAATGATTAACTGATATTGGCAAAATTGCTAGGATACACTAATAGTTAGATAATAAATGAATTTTAACTTATAATTTCTGTTTTTGTTAAACATATTTAAAATAAATTATTTTGTATGAGAGATTAGATTAAAAATAAATAAGTAATTGAAGACAATGACAAAATATGAACTAGAAAAAATGGTTTAAAGAAAGTAACAAAAAGAGATTTAGGCAAATTAAAAAAAGTGGTGTGCAAGTATAAACACTAAGAAAAGAGTCAGAATTTTAATAACTTTGGTTAATGACATGCAAGAAATCAGAGTAATAACTGAGTAAACTTTTTCAAACAGAAACATGTAAAACTGAAGAAGTACACGGAAACTGATTACTCAATTTTTATCGTCAATAGCTATACTAAACAAACTTCATGGTTGACATTGAGTCCGTATTCTTCATGGAATTAGTGACTTAACTCAACTTAGAAGGTGATGTAATATTTTGAACTAGTATTGCTTTTATTAAAATTATACATCTAGTCAATCTTGGTGATAGTGTCAAGATGAATGTAGAGAATAATTATAAGTTTTTGGCATATTTTGAGTAGCATAGATCACAATTAAGAAGCTTTCAGCTAAAAATTCATGATCCAAGAAAATGATCCTTCACATTCCTCAAAGTTTCCTATTGAACGATTTGCCAAAAGATTTTGAAGACACTAAATTAATAGTATGGTTCCCAGTCTTAGACATGAATCCAACAGAAAAAAAAACGTTTATAAGATTTGAAAACATTACTCAATTTAAGAATATCTTTAATAAATAAAATAAACTGTTGCAAGTAAAATTAATGCGTAAATAGTAGAAAAATTGGTGAAATTAATGGATGAAACACTGATGAAGGCTATGTCAAAGACTTTATCATATAAAATAATAGTAATGAATTCAGGTATATTCTTGTCATCAACTTTATTTTCTTTAAGGGGATAATTTTTCTGATTTATATTGACAAAGAAAGAAAAACGGACAAAAATGGACTTTGTGCCGGCTAAAGAATAAATATTGAAAGGGGAGATTTTTCTCATGACACCGCGATTATTTTAACTACTTTCAACTTTTGCTAATATTTATTGTTTTAAAAGGCAATGATTAAAATTGTAATAAAAACTAAACATATGAATGAAAATTTATACATTTTCTTTATTCTTGAGAATTGACAACAAAAAATAATAAACACTATTTATTTATTATATTGCTTATTGACACTATTTATTTGTTATATTGTTCCTTGGAATGGTTGGCAAATAATCAACTAATTGCCAATCGATTCAAACTTTATAAAATAGTAAATAATAAGGATTTACTTATAGCTGATTCATATATTATCTATAACCATGTTTTACAGAATATAAATGAATCATAAACAAATGGTTTCGAGTATTCTTCCTTACTATAGGGATTTACATACTTTATTTAACACACGTGTAAATAAAGTTCGTATGGTAATGCGGTACTAAGAGCTTCATGATTGTATATAAACATTTTCTGTTTTCGTTATTTTTTTATCAGAAGGAAATGAATCCCTATAGTTAAGATTAAAAATATTTACTGAGAAACTAAATTTAAAGATTGTGACTGTTCATAATAATGGTAAACTCTACAAGTCCGTATCCAAGCAATTCAAATACCAGTGCCAACAGTTAAATTTACATTATTCGGATTATTATCCTCATTTTCATTGCCGTATTCACAACGCTTAAGCAGATGTAGGCTCCGGCCTTCTTCAGGTAATTGGAATTTCAAACAGAAACCTTTATTTCTTTCACTGGGGGTAGATTTTTCTTGTTCCACGTGCCATGCCTCTTCCAGATGTCTCATTTATTTTCCTTTAACTCAACTCTTCCAGGTTTTTAGTTCACTACTGCTGTAGCCTGGTATTGAATTTACAACTCTGGGTGTAGTAATAGGATCTAACCAGCGTCTTGAGGACATTTGACTATGAATTTTTAGGGCTTATGGCAATAAAGATGAGGATAACAGTCCGAATAATGTAAATAATGTAAATAATCATAATACTTCATCTCAGAGATATAGACAGTTAAAATTCAGTTATGAATATTCACACTCATGCCACGAAGGATAGAAGAAAGAAACCCCAAACAAGAAAAGTCCTCAGAGATATTAAGAACAATCCGAGTATCATTACTAATGATATTTTAGATGTTCTGATTTACTCTAGATAAAAATCTCTTGAGAGACACACTAGCAAACCTTGCATAAACGCGGTCCCCATGGAAATTGACCGAACAAGACTCCAATGACCCAATCGAGTGTCATAGATGCTTGTCTAGATTTTGCCAAACCCCATATTCATAATAATTCAAGTTTTGTGACATCAGTTATTTACTCAGATGAAACAAAAATTAGAACTCTTGGGCGCGGATATTTCTTTTGCTAGGCAAAAAAAGTTAAGCTTCCAATCCAAAGAACACTGTCCCAAATGTCAAGCGGCATTATGCTAAGTGTGTGTGGGGGGAATTTTCATCTAGTTGTATTGGTAGTTTGGCTAAATTGGGAGAAATATTGAAAAAAAGACAGAATATTCAGATTTTATGCAAAAATGTTCTTCACTCAGAAATGTCCGTTGGTCCGAAAATTTGGTGACATAGTAAATTTAAGTTCAATAGATTTGGACTCATGGAAATGGGGCGAGGAGTATAGAATAAAAGCTTGGAAATATATCACTAGTAATTGTCTGTAGACATAGATAAAATAAAGGGTCAATTTCGTATAAATTCTATAAAGGTTACATAGATCGACAAGTATTTGTTGAAAGCCAGATAACATCAACATAGATTAAGACAATAGTCGAGGAATAAATAATATAAATAAACATCACCTATATGTTACAAAAAGTTTCACCGTGCTGCTGATGTTTATTCAAAATTCACATACTTCCGGTAGACACTTACTAGTTTAGTTTGATAAAAACGTTCACATTCAAAATAAAATTATTAAATCTTTCTGTTCCCATCATTCATTCCATGGTTAAACGGCATTAAATCCTCAGTGTATTCCTCCCTGCAAAAGTTACACTGCCCCCTTTATCTATTATGACATAATATTTTCAGTCGACAACATACGAAGAGGACGAAACCATACAGTTTACTTCTCTTGATGATTTCGGAGTAGTTTACACACGCAGGCACGCACGCGCGCACACACACACGCACAAGCGCGTACGCATACACACATATATTAAAATTTGTTATATTTATGAGGAAGAGTCCGCAATATCAGATATAAAGAGAATGGACATAGAACTTGACACTGCATGGTGACATTCAGTTTCACGCTTTAAGCAATCATTAGACGGTCTTATGATCGCTTAAGTCATGAAGCTGACAGTCGTCTATCTATTGTTTTAATTATTAAAAAACAAACAAAATAACAATTCTATACTGGGAATACCACTTGACCATAAAAAGTAGGGAATAAGCAAAAACAGAAGTATTTTGTGCGGGTAAATTGTACAATATATATATATATATATATATATTTGTACGATTGCGTCTATATATATATATATATATATATATATAGATAGATAGATAGATAGATAGACTGTAAGTTTCACGTCTTAAGCAATCGTACAAATATTTGATATTTATATTCTTTTTATCTTTTTATTTAAAGAAAGTGGGAATTAACAATTAACATTCTGCATTAATTGAATGATGCGAATCTACGGGTTTATATTTTTATAAAATTCTAACACAATTTAACTCTTGCAATTTTCTTTTAAGTTTCTGTTTTATTTGCAGCTTTTAAAGTTTTTCATTGTTCTTGTTTCCTTAACTATTTTTATTTTTTTTATTTATTTGATTTCCTTTTCTCTTTCTTTTTCTTTATTTTATTGTTTTTTTCCTTTCTTGTTTCTTGTCTTTATTTCTTTTATAATTTGCCGTCGTTTCTTTCTTTCTTTCTTTCTTTAATTTATTTATTTTAACCATCCCTTCACTTCCTTTCATCCGCTCCACTAGCGAGGTGAGCACTGGTTCTCGAAACGAAACTCGATCGTTTTACGTTATTCACGGCCATATCTGTCGTCACCATTGCCCTAAATGACGGAAGAGGCGCCCGTTGCCTTGTTCTTCTCCGGAAGTTCGCCATTTCTTTCTACCGACTCCCCGGCTCATTTTGGTATCCTTTCCATTTCTTTTCTTTGTGCGCTCCATCTTCCGATCCGATCACCATTCCTCCTTTTACACTTGCTCCTTCTTTCCAGAAAAAGGGAGCTGACAACTGCCTCCGTCAATATTTAACTGTGGATAGGTGCAGTCAAAATAGACTAGAAAAAATGATAATGAAACAAAATTGTGGTAGTGCTGTGTGTAAG
>CAHIKZ030005263.1:1140000-1145000 GCA_903632075.3 Acanthosepion pharaonis | reverse complement strand
TTTTACCTTTTTTTCCTTTTATATTTTTGTGTTTGTTTTGTCCTGTTTAAAATCAAAAAGTTTGTAAAAATGACTTCGTGGGAATGTTTGGACGCTTTAAACTATCATTGTTTTATTTTTAAAATTAAATTACTTTTTTCTTTTAAAATTTGAATATATTCGTTTTCTTCCCTGACTCAGGTTTAAATTGTACATGTGAGCTTATTTCTTATGAATATCATATATCAATTCCTCAGCTGAAATAACATTTTGCATTTAGGTTTTTATGATTATTGTTTTAGGTAATTGTAATTTATGTTTGTACATTTTATTGTATATATTTATGTGGTCCACATGTATGTCTGCTATTCGTAGCAATATGGTGCTACTTGTGTACACTGAATTAATTTCATGACACTATTCTTTATCTGAAAGTGTTACAGTCAACTGATCGATGTATATATTAGATATTAAATCGATCGATGTACATATTAGATATTTAAAAAATAATGTTGAAAACACAATCCAATACTGGTAAAAAAAATTCATATATTACGTTGGTATTATTTAATATGACAGTGTTCTTTTTAACTATCCGGTTATAAATTTAATTATTTAAACAGACTCAAATCTTAGATGTTTATCATTATCATTTGGTTATATCTATTATATATATAATATTATATTATTATATTATTATCATTAGGTTATATCTATTAGTGTATTACATTCATCATTTCTTTTTTATCTTGTTTCTAATTTTGATTGATGTGGTGTTAGCAGAATAAGTTAATCACGATTTCTGTCAATATTCTTGTATATTTTTTGTTATTCGGTTTCTTTAAACTTAATTTTATTTGTCTAATAATTAAATAGTCTAGAAAACCATTACTAATTACAGTATATTTTATAATGAGTACCTTGTAAAATAGATTGTGACAATAGGAAATCAGATGATCCGTGTTGTTTTCCAAATTTCTATGATAGCTATTTTATTGTTGTGGACATCAAATAACATTTATATAAATACATATATAAATTATTCACATACATGTAATTCTCTAAAAATCATATATATCATATTTCAAATTTCTATGATAGCTATTTTATTGTTGTGGACATCAAATAACATTTATATAAATACATATATAAATTATTCACATACATGTAATTCTCCAAAAATCATATATATCATATTTCAAATTTCTATGATAGCAAATGTATTGTTGTGGACATCAAATGACATTTATATAAATGCATATATAAATTATTCACATACATGTAATTCTCTAAAAATCATATATATCATATTTATAGAAATAAATGCATTTACATACATGCATAAACATAAAAAAACATAAATCTTCATTCATATTCATACTTATATAGATGTATATACATGCAAATGTAAATATTTTATAAAGACAAAACACGCACACATATGTATACATACGTATACATACATATATATATATATATATATATATATATATATATATATATATATATATATATATATATATATGCATACACACATACACCGCATACACACACGAGCGCGCCTACACACGCACTAACACAAAATCTATATGTATAGGTTTATCTTGATTTCTGTCATTATTCTTACACACACACACACACACACACACACACACACACACACACACACACACACACACACACACACACACACACACACACACACATTATTATACATTTTACTAGTTTGTGACTAATGGGAGGGATAATTCCGAGGAGGATATAAATGCAGGGAGAAAAGATGAAATGAAATGGAAGAAATGGATAAAGTCACCGTCTTCTTATATATATATATATATATATATATATATATATATATATATATATACACGCACCCCTACACTCATATATGTATAAATAAATGTGGACACTGAGATCAACATCGAGCAGTTACAGTTTATTTCATGCTTGAACGCAATCTTTAGGCCTGATGATTGCACTCAAACATAAAACAATCACCACTTTGTGTTGTCCTCACTGTCCACTTTTTATATTTACTTATGCTTGATATTGACTATTTTTATCCATAAATATACCATACCGTAAAACTGTATTTTTACCACACACACACACACACACACACACACACACACACACACACACACACACACACACACACACACACACACACACACACCTATATATATATTTATTTATTTATATATGAACGCATTTGGTACATTTCGATAGCAATTTTCTACGGTTCGAACTTTTTGAGGTTTCTGCGGAAAATATGAACAGTTATATCCTTTTACTTCAAATTCTCCATGAAGGCCAGTAATGTGATCAAAACGGCAGATATATTAGTTGTGTGTGTGTATGTGTATATATATATATATATATATATATATATATATATATATATATATATATATATATATATATATATATATATATATACATATGCAAATCTTATATCTTATATTCTTATATACATGAACATAATCTATAATTTTAATACATACAACACGTTTAAATACATGCAGATATAATACTTGTCCACACACATATAGTTCATTATATATATGCATATAGAGACAATCAGACATTATATTTTATTTATAACACACATACTTAGATATACATGTTCAAACATGAAGATATTTTATTATATAAAAGTTAAATAGGTGCATATGTACGTGTACATTTGGGTGAAAATTTAAATATATACGCTTAACAAAAGAATATATAGTTGTATATACATACAGATCTATATATAAAAAAAATTCTATACATATATATATAGTTCTTAATAGACGTAGGTATGTTACATGCATTACATATGTTTGCATGCAAGTATGTATTAATTTGCTATTACATGTATTTTTGTATATACTTAAAATATACAGCTATAGATAAATACATACAAATTTTATACATATATATATATATATATATATATATAAAAGATTTATGTATTTATCTATAGCTATATATTTTATATTTATTATACTTAAAATATACAGCTATAGATAAATGCATACAAATTTATATATATATATATATATATATAAATATATATATGTGTGTATATATATATATATATATATATATATATATATATATATATATATATATATATATTTTTTATTATTTATCTGTAGCTGTATATTGTAAGTATATATAAAAATACATGTAACAGCAAATTAATCTATATTGCGCACATAAAATAAATACTTCTGTAAAGACATATTTGAATGTGTAAGTAGGTTTTCGTATATATATATCCATTACACACACACACATACTCACATATATATATATATATATATATAAATTCATACGATTAAATTAAATTAATTATTTAAACGTGTATATACGTTATTATACACACACATATTTATACATCATATAGATATGCTCCCTTACCAATACACAGACAAATGCATTTATATTTTAGCATTCGATTTTACATTGCACTTAATTTTTTTTTGATTTCTACAATCACACACACACACACACACACACACACACACACACACACACACACACACACACACACACACACACACACAAAAGACTCATATCTTTCAGAAGTGGCTGCTCCTTTAACTTAATTTCTTCTTATTTCCTTGAAGAACAAGTGAATAAATGTAATTCTCAGCCTCTGAGCCCAACACTCTGCAAAACGACAATTAGTACTTCCTTTACTATTAGAGAAATCCCTGTAAAAGACAAATTGACCGAAATTCAGTGTTCGGGGTTGAGACGCCGAAAACAGGGTGTTGAAAAATGCCCTCCACACACTCAAATATTTGAAATGTGCGCCTCGTACGCATGCGCATAAAATACAAATCGACAATTAGTTTGATCAGAAAATAGCTTGTAGCCCCACTTCAATAACTCATACTACCAATCAGTCTTTCAACCTCTTTAACAACTTTCTTTAACGTGTAAGCATATGCAGACGTATCAATATTTCTGTGTAGCCGCGCACCTAAATATAAATACATTTGAACAGATGCCGAAAAATCATGTATACCCATATATGTATACTTTTTTTTAAGCGTTTCACACCAAGCAAGGCGGGAAACCACTAGCACACAAGGGGTTACATAGAGTTAGAGCGAGAGCAAATAGGAGTGATAGAGGAAAGGATGAAGAGAAGGATAGATCAAGGCATCTGGAGACGTCGATTGACATTACATTTGAATAGTTGGAGATTATAGCTATCGAGGAAACAGGAAAAGGGGAGGGAGTTCCACAGGCGAGAGGTGTGAGACATGAAGCTATTGGAGTAGAAGAGACGGCTACATTTAACAGTTTCAACAGTGAAAGGGTGGGAGCGAGATACCAGCTTCGTAGAACGCTTAAATTCATGAAGTTTGGGAACCAGCGAAAGCAGCTCCTCGGAGCAATTACCATGAAAGTATTTGTAAAAAAGACAGAGGGCGACAATGGTACGTCTGTGAGAGAGCGACTGCAGATGAGATGCCAGATCAGGGCCAATTACGTTGCATATCCGTTTCTGGATCTTATCAAGAACCTTGAGACAAACATAAGGGGCGCCAGACCATATATGGCAGCAATACACCATTTGAATTGATATATTTGAATGTGCCTATGCATTCTTACATTTACATGCGCAAAATATAATCGGTTGCCTATAGACACGTAAAGGCTTGTTATACTTGTATACAAGTATAACAATCCTTTATGTGTCTATAGGCCAATAATCCGATTGTGAACGTAAGTTGGTACAGTCTCACAAAGAGAAATACATATGTTATGTAGCCATCCTGGATGCACTTACATAAACTAAAACTCAACACTAGAAGGTGTGAATTTTCAGATACATTCCTCATTTCTGGCGATTTACTTGATCAGAAATATAGATCAAACTAGTTTCACACCTCACCGAAATATTTCAATCAATGCAAATGCACGAAATTTAAGCTAAATTTTCTAAAAGTCTTTTTTTTTAAGAATTCATCCTAATTACCACACACACACACACACACACACACACACACACACACACA
>CAHIKZ030005263.1:1095000-1135000 GCA_903632075.3 Acanthosepion pharaonis | reverse complement strand
CACTTGAAAATATAAAAGAAGTAAAACACATACACATTGTTTATGTTACTGATACAAGTAGTTATCAACAAATTCACGTGGGTTATGTGGAAAGGTAGTGGTGAGAAATTTATAAAAAATAAATTGGTCTCTTTGCTTATGAAGGCTTACATGTGATATAGACGTTGATTGCTGCAATATGGAGCTTCGAATTTCGTTGTGATAATCCAAATTGCAAGGAGAATAAAATATTGTCAATAGCTCATATAAGAACAGAAAAAGTAAAGTTCAGAGCGACAAGGATGATTATTATTTCCAATTATAAATGGAATAAAGAAAATAATTAAATTTCAAACTTCGAGTAATAATAGGAAGACGGCAAGACACATTGATAATTGATAATTAGCATCTATCTCTCTATTTATTTATCTAGATTATGCTAGATTTTTAAAAATACAAGTCAATGTTTTCATGTTTAAAATTGGTATGAAACAACTTGATGTCTGATAAAACTTTCAGGCCACATTTCTGCAAGTAATATATCGTGTAAGCTTCAGCTTATTATATATATCCGTAAATATATTACTAATAAATTGTTTTGATTGTATCAGGTTTTATTATACAAACAAACAAACAAACAAACAAAATGCAATATAATGTCTTTTCCAAATAAATAAACTCTATAAATATAGACCACAAAAGAGTAGATTAATACAATATCCCATAAATTATTATTTTTTTTTATTTTACTTGTAATATAGGTTACTTGAAATTCTATAATCTTTTATCGATTCATTTTATTTTATTTTTTAATTTTAACATTATTTGCAGTAGGTTTGATTGCTTCCTAGCGATCTCCATTGCTTGAATATTATTTTCAATTCTGATATACATTTATTTAATGATAGACAACGTATTTTATTGTTAATGGATTATATCTGGAGAAATTGGAGACATTCTATTGATATCTTTAAAACATTTTATGCAATGTGGGCAACAGACAACTTTACAGAATGTAAAGGATCATAGTCTTAGATGAATATGCAATTTTGCTTAACTTGATCCTTGCCATTTAGAAAACTTGTCCAACTATTGATAATAATTATCAGCGTTTATTTTGAAAGCCTCCTCGATTTGGGAGAGATTTCTATTTTTGTTGTGTCAATACTAGTTGAGTACATTACTCCACCACTTCACTTTGGTTTTCTGTCTGACTATTTCCATGGAGGCGTCAGTTTCTAGCCCAGACTTCAGATTCATCCAATGTAATCATAAAATATTAATGCTGAGCAATCAGTTTTTATGAATTTATTCGTCTGATTTATATGTTTACAGTACCAAATATATTTTTGAAAATATATCTAATTTAAAAAAGATATTATAATTAATATCTGTAGGCTATATTTATCATGTAAATATATTATACACTGAAAATTTTACAAAGTTTGGTTTGATAATATCCATATATGTCTTTATTAGATATATTTGCAAAAAATTATTTCGTGTTGTGAGATTTTATTATAAAACTAGAAGATTTTTAAAAATCATTTTACTCCAAGCAACGCAATAAAACCACTAAGATGTAATGGGGTTACTGAGTTTTAGATAATATAAAAAAACTACTATTAGGGAGAGAGGGAAATAAAAAAAAAACAAGAATTAAGAAGACGGAAGATAACGACTGACATTGTATATCAATTTTTGAAAATCAAAGTTAACTGGGAAGCAAGAAGCCGGAAGAGAAATTTACATGCGAGAAATTCGATAGAATAAACTGTTATCATAGAACTTACAGTTACATCTAACCTGTAAAATGATGAAACCTTGCCGCCAATCTAGTACCACGAAAGTATTTATAGAATAAGGCACTAGGAAGCTACGTTATGGCGATGAGAACAGGACTGAAGCCGTGATGCCAGGTCATAACCAGTAACATGGCAAATTCTTTGGATTTTATCAAGAATCTCTAAATATAAAGCAGAAGCACCAAACTATATGTAGCAGAAATATTGAAAGCAAGTAGTATGGGAGAGTTATAAATATGCAAGTTAGATCCTGTCGAGAAAAATGCTCTAGCATGACATAGTTTACCAAGATTTTTTAGCTGCAAACTTAGCAATTAATTTAACATACTCTTTCAGGTTTCTCTAAAATTAAAAGAGAGCAGTTTCGTTTTTGATGCGTTAATAGTAACAAGCGACCCTTGCCCCACTTAACAACAAATTGTAGTTATTTTTTAGAGCATCTGCTAATTTTTCCTTATCGAACCGATCAGACTTACTATTAAGAGCTGTGTCATCAGCATAGATACCAAGTTTAGAGTTGACGGCATCAGGAAGGCCATTTATGAGAAAGAGAAACAACGTAGGTTTAGATAGATAGATAGATAGATAGATAGATAGATAGATAGATAGATAGATAGATAGATAGATAGATAGATAGATAGATAGATATAATGGTTATAGTCTTGTAAAACTATGGCAACATATAAACTGAAATTATTCTACCAGCTCTATCGGACGGTGTTTGATCCTATGCAACAAACTAAGCTATCTTGTCAACGCAATTAAACTAGCCCAATACAGAATTTATGTTCTCGTTTCCTCTTTTGGCCTTTTGCCATATTAAACTAATATATATATATATATATATATATATATATATATATATATCAGTTTGCACTAATATCTTTCATATGAACATTGTCGATAATGTCATTATTTATCAGTATCATCTCTAAAGCAAAAATCATTAATAGTCATTATCATCTTATTTAAGATTCGTTTAATTAGTTTTAGTAGCAGTAGCATTTGTAGTATCGGTGGTGGGTAGTCATTGTAGTAATTTTTGATAATATCAAATATTTGTCATTTATTTAATTTTTCTTATTTTTCCCAAATTTGGTTATTCATCTTTTGCTTTTTTGAAACTGACAGTTTATACCTCATTGGCGCAGTCGTATGTGCCACACCTACACACGCGCGCGCACACATTTATATATAGGTATAGATTTTACTCTCTTATTAGCCAACAGAAACTCTCATATCCACACTCACATACTTACACAAACACGCATATTTGCACACACACGCAATGCACATATACATTTGTCTGTGTATGTGTATGTGTGTGGTGGTGTAATTTTATTGATATGGACATACGCAGAGATGTAAGACAAACGTTCGCTATACAATGAGAATTAGAAATCATTAGTCTCACACACCATTAAAATGGAATTGAGTTCTTCATCTTTGTGTAAGCCCGTATTTCTTGCACAGATACACATACACACACGCGCGCGCACCCCCCACACACCCACACACATGCGCGCGAAACGATCAAAAGAATAATGGGCGTAAGAACTAACATATATACATCTACACTTTCCTTCAACGATGTATACGTGTGAATGCTTGTGAATACGCTTGTGTTTGTAAATATGAGATAAGAAGGAAAAGATCTAGGTATTATTTATAAACTAGCAGAGCATTCGTAAAAAGTAGTTTATTTACATATGGATCAGCATTTCTTTCTTGGATCATAGTGTATGGGCGCTTTGTCTAGAATTAAATTATTGCTTCTCGGCACTCCTTGCCCCCATGGAGCCATGAGTAAAGAGCTTGTGGGGATGAGAGCAAATTACCACGCTTCTTGGTCATCAGACTGGCATCAGGATTTGTTCTTCACTTCACTGTCGTGTTTCTGTCTTCGGACAGTTCATTGAAAACCTTTGAGGTATGTCTGATCACGGTGATTCTAACCCAATGGTAAAAACACCTTTCTAACACTAAAAGAGGGTAGATTTAGGTGAATATCAATCCCAGCGTGATAGTGGTCGCAGTGACCGGGCAATGTTTTGATTAGTCGATTATAATCCCACGTTAAAAATGACCTTGAGACATATTTTGACAACGTGTGCAGGCAAGTATATAACAATGTTGGGGAGGCGAGTAAATTATCACGCTTCCTGGGATCAGTGAGTAGAATCTGTTCTTCACCTCTCTATCGTCTTCAAGCAGTTCACTGAAAAAAGCTTTGAGAGATTCCTAGTCCCGGTGATTCAAACCTGGCGATAGAAACTTCCTCATGATGAATAAATGATGAAGGGACAATACCAAAGCCAGTGTCACGGTAGTCGTGGGGACCTAGCATTGCTTGGATTGACCGATGACAACCCCATGTTAAAAATGACTTTGTATCATACCTTGCCAACAGTAGGTGTGTAAATAGCAGGTGAAGAGGCGAGAAAACAGCCTGTGGAGAGGAGTAAATTAACATACTTCCCGGCCATCAGGCTGGTATCAGTGTGTAGTATTTGTTCTACATTTCTCTAACCGTGTTTTTCTCTTCGGACATTTCACTGAAATGGCGTTGGGGATGCTTGGTCCTGAGGATTCCAACCCGGTGACATCACCTCCCCTCATTGCATTAAATGAGAGAGGGTTGGTGGAATATCGACGTCAGTGTAACAGAGTTCGTTTGGACTAGGTAATGTTTGTATTGACCAATGGTAACCACACGATGAAAATAACCTTGTGTCTCACGTTGGTTCTGTTGGTAGGTGATTAAATAGCCAGTTTAGTAGCGAGGGTATAGCCCGTAGGGAGACGAGTAAATTACCAAGTTCCCTGTTCATAAGAGTGGGATCAGTGTATTGTTCTTCACGTCACTGTGAATCCTGATCTCCGATATTCTAACCCAACTGAGGCGGCACTTTCCTTATTGCACAAGAAGAAGCTGATGCCAACCTAACCTTAAGGTTAAATGACCCTGTGAGACATCTTACCACCATTAGTTGGCGATTAAATATCCCCGAGGAGAAGCGAGTAAATAACCACACTCCTCGGTTAACGGGCTGGGATCCGAGTGTAGTATCTGTTATTGACCGTACTGATGTTTCTGCTTCTATTTAAAAAGATTTCGTGGTTGCCTGTTACTTGTGCATTCAAACCAATGAGGCAGCTTTTTACTCCTTGCACTAAAAGTGGTAGGGTTGGTGGGCTATCGACGCACTTCCATCGTGACAAGACAGGGGTTGTGGGGATCGGGTATTTATCAATGGCAATGTCACTTTTAAAATGACTTTGTATCAAATACTGTCTCAGTGGTATGTAAAAAAATAACCACATTGAGAAGATGAGTAAATTAACACGCTCTCCGGCTATCAGGTTGGGATCAGTGTTAAGTATCTGTTCTTCACCTTTCTGTGTGCTTCTGTCTTCCACCAGTTCTCTGAGAAGTTGTTGAGGGATGTCTGTTCATGGGGTTACATTTATGTTATTGTATTATAAAAACTGCGGTTTGAAATTATTATGCAGATTAAAATAATATTAGTTTAATTCTCTAAAGTCTAATAAAACTATTTTTTATTAAAAGAAAGAAAAAACTTGTAATTCCAACGAATGATTTTTTTTATGGAAATATTTTGGCTAACAGTTGCCAGTCTTGATCATTCCTTAATTTGAGTAAAAAAATATTTTTAAAAACTATTTTTCATTATTATTTTATTATATATTTCATAATATATTTTGAAACCTAGGTAATGGAGAGTATGTAACAAATGCTGGGAAATAAAAAGTAACGAGTTATTGAGTGAAGGGATGTCTACATTGAAGATATCAAAGGAACAATGATCATCGAATGATAAAGAGGGCTGTTGAAATTATAATTGAGAACTTGAATCAAAGGAGAAAGTTTTAAAAAATTTTCTTCTCGAGGGAAACGTAAACTAAAGCGATTTATTACGAAACAGCCACTTTTGACCAGTTCTCAGATCTTTGAACAGGCTGGAATTGAGGGAATCATTAAGGACAAATGGTAAAGAATACTTGGGATATTTTAAATTTGGCCAAGTCGTACATGAGAATTGACTTTTCTAATTTTCACTGATGATTCTCGGGCGAAACTAAATTGATTGTATGACTGAGCCGAAGCATGGATTTTACCCTGTAGCTTAAAGAAGACAGTGAAGAGGATGTGATGATATGAGCTGCATTTGTCGACCAAACCATTATTGTACCATACAAACTCGATGAAGGAGTTAAACTGAATATTGCTAACTATAGTTATTTCCTGGACAAAAGTTTCTTTGAATGGCACAAGTTCCAACGTCATTGCTTCAAAGTAAAGTGTGTATTTGTCACGACAATACTCCTTCATCTAAGGTTATCCGTGAAAAAATTTGAGCGTAAAAGGTTATTCGGAGAGAAGATAATGGAATGACCACCATCAAGTCCTGATCTGAATCCGATCAAAAATCTATGGTCAGTTGTGAATATGAAATTATATGAAGGTCGCAAACAATATGAAAGGAAAGCAGGTCCATGGAAACCGCCATGTCGGAAATTGAATCTGCTAAAGTAAAAAAAAAAAAAAAAAGAATTAACAAAATCAATGCATAATAGATTGTTGACTGTTATTGGGAAGGAGGGTCTCTATATTAAGATGTAGATGCTTCAAAGACTTATATGTTTCTTATTTGTTCTGTTATTATTGATTTTATTACATTTTTATTGAAGTAAAAAGTGATTTTCTGATTTTGCATAATAATATCAGACTGTAGTTGTAATAAATCCAATAACTTTAATAAAACATGTTGAGACTACCTAAAAATTTAACTGAAGCTTTGTTTTGACGTCTAAATTAATCATTTTTGTATCCTTACGAATTTTATCCCTTATTATGGAATGAGTATTTGCAAAGGAAGTTTTCTTCCCCAACTGGCATCTTGTGGTGAAATAAGGTAGAGCAAGTGAATATCTACATTCATGAGTTTGTCCTAGAGAGATTGTAATCAAGATGTTCGCGCTAACAATTACTAAAGGACTAGATGCTTTCTGGGTGTTCTGCTATTTTGTTTCTGTACTAGACTAAGTTGATTAAATACCTACAAATATTCTCATTTATAGACTCGCTAGGTAAGTGAGATATCCTACAAGTCGATATAATTATGACATCATCTTCCCAAAAAGAAGTTCAGTAACAAAATGATAAAAAATAAGTTTAATGAAGTAAAGACAAGTAAAAAAAATACTAAATACTAATTCTCCCCGTCTTTCTTTCACGCACAATACACAAATTCGCACATTAAATCATTGTTATATATATATATATATATATATATATATATATATATATATATATATATATATATATATATATATATATATATATATATATATATATATTTTCAGTTGATTGAAATTTCGAACCGAACCCTTTATTTTCTCGCGGACACTTAGCCCAGTGAAGAAAGTGTTTGATTAGATCCAGTGACTAGACCCAAAAACTTGTGAGTTCAATACCAGGCCACACCAGTGGTGAACCAAAAAACTTAGAGAAATGAGTTAAAGGGAAATAACACAGAGATCCGGAGGAGGCATCGCGCGCTGAACGAGAACAATCTAACCTGGTGGACGGAATAAAGAATTCGGTTCGAAATTCCAATCACCTAAAGAAGGCCGGAGCGTAAAACGGCCGAAACTTTGTGAATATGGCAATGAAGATGAGGATAACAGTCCGAATAATAATAATGCAAGTAATATATATATATATATTTGTGTGTGTGTGTGTGTGTGTGTGTATGTGTGTGTATATGTGGGTTATTGAAATGACAATAATAAACTCACATGTTAAGCATTTCATTGTCCTTTCAACAGACATCAGATTTATAATGAAATACGACAAAAGCCAATTATAATTCTACAATTTCGTTGCGCTTGATTATGTAAGATTTTCTCAATAAAAGTATTATTATTGAAGAAGTTCTTTCAAGGACCAAAAAGTTTACTCTATTTTCGCATATTATTTACGTATATAAATAAATATATATATTTTATTTAATTTGTTTAAACATTATTTTTGATGGATCCTCATATTTGAGTAGAAGCTCTTTTTTTTAATTAAAGTTAAATTAAAGCATTTTTCATTAACTACATCTACCAGCCAGAATATTCGAGAATATGTCAGAAAAATAAAGCGGCTTCCGGAAGCATTCCCTATAGACATCCGTCATTGAATCTGACCTGCCTAACCGCTCGGCCACATAGGAATTACGGTCAAACAAGGTCCGAATAATGCCTAGTGAACACATGCATCACTGCCGATTCTCGAAACTTCCATATCTGCTCTGTATCGTGTCCTAACGAAAAACGAAGTTAATTTCTTTTTAGCAAATGGATTAAATCCGATATATTGTTATTTTTAATTGATTTTGTTTAAACGTTATTTTTTTTTATGGATATTCATATTTGAGTAGAAGTTCTGTTATTTAATTAGACAGCATTTTTTATCCAACTACATCTACCGGCTTGAATATTCCAGAAATCTTGTCAGAAAAACATGCCCCCCCACCTGGCATTAAAAAAAATACTGTTTAATTAAAAACGAGAGTTCATACTCATATATGAGTGTACATAAAAAATAACGTTTAAACAAAATAAATTAAAAATAACAATATTTAAGATTTAATCCATTTCATATATATATATATATATATATATATATATATATATATATATATATATAATAAAATAAAACCATTGTGCAGTAATCAAGCAACCTGTTTCATCTGATATTCTTTCTTCTGACTGTGCCAGAGACACCTCCTTCAATTTTTTATTTAATCCTTATCTTATCTTGGTCTGTTCTCTGGGTTATGCTAACCCATTGCTATCACTTAAATTTCTAACATTGTTCTTGCACCTTTCAAAGTTTGTTTTCTGCGATTTCTTCAATTCACACGTTTTCGCCTGTCAGTCATAATACACGAAGTCATTATTTTGTCTTTATTTTTATTTATTATATCTCCTTATAATAATGGTTTCCATGCACCTGCTAGTTAACAGTCACACACATACCGACGTGACAATAGACTTCCAGCTACCTCCACTCTCCTCAAATCTGCTTACATCCATGAAAGGTACCATGATAGGATACTATGAGTGATAAACAACGATGAAACTCTAAACTGATCCTGATTGAAATTAGTTTTAACCACTTGGTCACACTTGGTGTCATACGATATTATGCTTTTCTTACTTAAAAACTTAGAGAATTTTGGTCATATGGAGCGGGGAGGAGAGGAGAAAAAATTTTTTCGTCTAATTCACTTCCCAAAATCTGACCAATTATTAGATTTTAAAAAAATGCTCCTTGGTCGAGTTGAGAATTTTTCAGTATCTCACCCTATATATGCTTGTTTGTTGACAATATGCGCCCGTAAAACAAAAAAAAAAAAAAATTTTCTAAGTCTACATACGTTTGGTTCAGTTTTACTCAACTTTAAACGTTTCCAAACTGTTTGCACCAAACATAGGGTATTGAACCTGAAAACAGTAATGTATTAATTTATCCTCAAAGCAGGATTTCTGCTAATCGGCTTATTTAATTCTGATCTCCATTGAAATGCACTTACTGACCTCGCTATTGAGCTAAATCGCAATCACGCCCATTTGTTGCCTTCATAGCTGCCATTTTGAAAATAAAATGATAATATCAAGAGATATTATTTCGCAGGGGAGGGCTAACACCGACTGAACCATTCATACTAATCTCACGTTTATAGCATCTATTTTATTTGGGGGATTTATGAATACAATCTCAAGGTTTGACATAGCCGGAGGATATATTTAGCCTGTGTAAGATCTTATATATGTATGACATCATATTTTATCCTGAAAATGCTTAAGAAAGTATCTTTTGAAATGAAGCACATAACTTTTATCATGTTTGCAAAATTCCATTGCCAGCTTTTTGTTTTATTTAATTTGTAAATTAGGTACGACTGAAAAATCTTTTAACCTATTAATAGAGTGGAGTAAATCTTATATTTAGATAAAACAGGTTTCCTAATGACTACAGATAGGGAAAAACTAGAAAAATATAAGGAAAGTGAAAATTATAGTGACTGATGAAATAAAAAGATATAACCATTTTATTTAAACAATCGAAAGCAAAAATAAAACAAAAATCAAGGACAAATCATGCTGCAGTAAACCTTTGTTCAGAAATAAAAGCCGAATATTAACTATTCATATTCACGTGAAAGGTGAATTTTAACAAATGAAATGGAGTGTTGCAAATTACAGACAGTATTATTATTGTCATTATTATTACAAAAATTATATTAAAGGACAAAAACTGTACTATTGTCAGGATGCTAGTCTAATTACTCTCTCTCTCTCTCTCTCTCTCTCTCTCTATATATATATATATATATATATATATATATATATATATATATATACGTATTACATATATGACTATATTTTATGTGTATTATTATTGTAGTTATTATTATTATTATCATTATTATTATTATTATTATCATTATTATTACTTTCGCTTTGATCTGCTGTTTGATACAATCAGTCACTAAATCTTTCACCTGGAAGCTAATGTACATAAGGCTTTTTATTAGGGTGTTACTGAGCGTATTGGATATAAAAGACTTTTTCTAAGTATGTGAGTAGTTCACATTAACATGATCTTTTGTATTTAAGATAAAATGCACTGCTTGGGATTATCTTAATGTGTCTATCATTATTCTTCTTAATCATTTTTAGCGCTCCACCACCTAGAAAAACAATGGCTGTGTTTATCTTTACTCTTTAAAATTACAGTTTAAAATGTTAATAGTTTAGAAATTATTTTAGCCATGTAGCTTAGTTCTGATTATCGATCTTACTTGTTTAAACCAATCATTTCTTATTTATTCTGTCGTTGCTGCATTTTAAAACATTTTTCTTTTATTGTTGCTATGACATTTGTACATTCCTTTCTGATCAAATTCACAAATCCAGGTTTCATTAACAAGTTTCATAGCCAATTGCATTCTTTTATAGGCTAACTTAGCACATTTGTCTAGGTGAAATTTCAGTGCGATGTAGTCACTGAATTTCTTTTGTGTTATTAACAGGATATAGGCCATCATGTCTCTTTGTAGATTCTTTTACTTTAATATCTTCGTGCATTATTTGGAATGACAATAAAATCATTTCCCAGTGTATTTTCGATGGTTTTTAATTCAGAGTTTTCCTTTTCTGTATTTGGTTGCCATTCACTTCCAGAGAACAAATTTTAACGATATTAAACTGGAGAGAAAAGAGACAATTTCATGTCATTCTCAAGTGCATTTGTGCGAAAGTGAACGCAACAAACTAGTTTGGAATTTGATCTCAGTAGGTTTGGTTGATATGCGACATAAAATAAGCCATTAATAAGCTTAGTAAATAAGCAATCCCCGAGACTACTTAAATAGACTGGTCCATACGTAAAAAAAGGAAAACAATTGGGGGAATTATTTTTTGTAGATTAATGTACATTAAACATTCTTCAAGACATGCCATTTATCATCTTAAAAAAATCGACTTATCGACATTAAAAACTTTTGTGTATGATTTTTCGAAAACAATTAATGAAGAATACACGGATATATACTTTTATATTTTTGTTCATAAATATATATATATATATATATATATATATATATATGAAACTCCTCAAAAATACTTTATAAACAACTGAAAATTTCCGCACAAGAACTACGCAACCACCCTGACATTATTGTAAAAAAAGCTGATAAGACCAACATTTTTGTCATCCTAAACAAATTTGATTACAACAAAAAACTTGACCACATACTCCATGATCACATAAAGTTTAAAAAACTTAACAAGAACCCGACCAACCATCTAATATCAAAGCTTAATAAACTTATTAATGCTAATAATGTTGAACAGAACTCTTTAAAACTCCCTAAAATTGTAGGTGATTATAGACCTGGCTACATATACGGCACTATAAAAACACATAAACCTAACTATCCTCTACGTCCTATGATATCGCAAATTCCAACTCCTGTATATCATCTAACAAAATACATTAACCAACTTATTACTCCCTACCTTCCTAGTAAATATAGTGTTAAGTCAACATTAGAAGTAATCCAAATCCTAAAAAGTGAAAAACCCGACAATGAAATCATGGCTTCACTTGATGTTGAAAACTTATTTGCCAATGTCCCTGTTAGTGAAACTATTGACATAATTATAAGAAATATATACAGTAACTCATCTTTACCCCCACTTAAAATTAATCCTAATATATTAAAAAAACTACTATTAGCTTGTACTATTGAAGTCCCTTTCTTCGATCATAATAACAATATATATATATACAACGTGATGGTGTCTCCATGGGTTCAGTACTGGGTCCGACATTTAGCAATTTCTACATGTCGAACCTCGAAAATAAGATATTTAGAGATTTTAAAAACCATCAATCTCCATAAGATACGTTGATGATATTCTTATGTTGGTTAAAAATACAGATGAAATAATTCAACTTCAAAAACGTTTCCAAAATAATTCTGTCCTTAAATTCACATATGAACTCAATACTAATAATAAAATCCCCTTCCTTGACATATTGATAAACACAAATAATAACAAATTTACTATTTTGCCATACAAAAAAACCTACAAGCATAAATTCATGTACACTTAACTACAAGAGCGAATGTCCATATTACTACAAAATAGCAATTATAAAGAATCTAATACATCGTGCAGAAACTAATTCATCCACAAAACAGATTTTTTACAGTGAACTAAAGAATATAAAACAGACACTTATTAATAATAGCTTTCCAAACTATATAGTTGATGAACAAATAAGATGCTTTCTTAGAAATCTCAATACTAAGCAAATTGTACATAATACTGCTTCTACTGATCTCAAATATATTAATCTCCTATATCGTAATCAAATGCATACTAATTATAAACAAGATGAAAATATACTAAAAAATTTAGTAAATTCTAATATATCAACTACAGATCCTAGCAAAAAATTAAATTAATCATATACTACATTAAATCTAGTATATCCAACTTAATTCTTCGCAATGATTCTTCTCCCTCGGTTAGCGATTTGCAAAAAACCAACATAGTTCAAGTGCCCTTTGGGAGATTGTATCTCCAACGAATTAAATAATATTTATGTTGGTCACACCACAAACTCGCTTTCACGACGCTTGACACTACATTTGAATGAAAACTCTAACATTTTTAGGCATTTAAAACAAGATGCCTGCCCGCACTCACAATTCCGTAAAATACTTGTCGAAAACACAATTATACTTCGACATGAAAACAATAGACAAAAACTAAAAATCCTTGAAGCATTATACATCAAACAGTTGAAACCCAACCTAAACAAAATCAACTATGGAATCTCTACAAATATTCTTAAATGTTTATAATTGGTAACAGAAGCCATTGGTTTATACCAACGGCTTCCCATACTTCTCCAATTCACTCTCATGTGGTCATCTGTGACGTCATGAGATGCGGTGCGATTTTCGCTTCTAGCGTTTTATATGCGCGTGTTTATCGTTGCTTAGAAATCATCTATGTAAACAATGACAGACTATCATCACTGTCTAGTCCGTATATTGCTTAATATGTTGTAATTGACATCTTTGATAATGGCTTATGTAAGCCGAAAGCTTAGATTGTATTAAAAAAAATATGGATCAATATTGTGAATTTCTTTCTTCGTTCAACGATAATATTATTAAACTTATCAGATGTTACGAAAAAATTTTACATAAAATAAATAGACAACACTTGTCTATATTATTTAATGAAACGTGCATGAGTGAAAAGATGCTGCCTAAATATATATATATATATATATATATATATATATATATATATATATATATATATATATATATTGCTTTATGTGGGAACATATTTTATGTACATTTATGCATATATTATTGATGGTTAATACAAGAAGAAACGGTTTATTACACCAAAACGTAAGTGATGGCATATCTTATCAGAACTTTTATCATATAGTAATTTTAGTATTCTATTGGATTGTCTCAACTCCACCTCGGATTTTCAATTCCTCCAGACTTTAGGGAAATTTCATTTTTTTTCTTTTGATAACGAGTATCATTTACATGTTTCACAATTTCTTCGGTTCCTTGAAAAAGTCGAGATACTTGTCTACCTTCTTATGACTGCTAGATCTGGCATGGATTGGATGACGCGTTTGAATCTCAAAGACACAGACGTTTTAATTCTCTAGGACAAATTTTTCTCTGTACATATAACCACTGGTCTACGTAGTCAAAATGTATTCGTTTATACAATACCAAGAAGATAATCTGCCTCACCTAGGCGTGTCAATTCTTGTATCCTTTCTGGGCCAATTTGCCGCTGATTATGTCGTTCACCATCCCATCTTTATTTCCGCACAGCTACATTTGATATTCTCCTGTGTTTTATCGATTTTGTCCTTTATTTAGTTGATTCTTACATCAATGTTTTCTGCTGCTCTTAAGAGTCACACCGATTCTCTCTTGAGATTTATCCTACATTAGCCATGTCTGTGTGTCGATTAATCCGTCATTCCTTCGAATTGTCTTATGAAGTGCCCGTGTAACTGATTTTTTTCCCTCATTTTTTACTTCTTTTATTCCCCAAGTTTGTTCATGCTTCTGTTTATTTTAGCGTAGCTTTTGGATGTTGTGGGTAGTTTATTTTTTATTCGTACATTTCTTAGAGTTCCTTGAGTGTGAAGCAGATGCAATCTTCGATGCTGACTAGTCCCTTTTCTCCTTCTTTTCTTTTAATATGCAGCCTGTTGATATCACCTCCCTGGTGCAGAGTCTTATGCATCAGTTTTCTTGTTTTGTACTTCTGATTATTATTATTATTATTATTATTGAGTGAGAGTAAAGTGATACTGGGGTACAGATATACGAAACCTAATATATTCACAAGGATACTCTGTCTGATGAGGGCATATCAGATACATGCATCTCAGCCAAATGTACGCGATATAGTAAGAGATTATTTTTTTTAATAAAAGCAGTGTATAATCTTGCAGTTTCGTCTAAATTAGAAATTACTTTAGCTCGGGTAACTCGGTCTGTACAAACCGTCACTGATTCAAAGTCTTCCCAATTATCTGCATGTAACTCCTAAGTTTCATCCTTAAACTGAAAAAAAAAACACATCTGGAAACCCGGTCAATGTGCTCCCCAAATACTACCTCCCATAAACAGTAATATACAGTATATCAGCAATTTGTGTCTATGAATAACTGATTAAAGTCGGAGAAGTGATACAACACTGTCGCCCTAAACGGTATATTTACTGTAGTCATCTTAATTGACTAAGGCAAAATATATACATGTTAAATCCATGACAGCCATGCCTGGTGTAGCATCAGAGCATTTATTATTATTATTATTATTATTATTATTATTATTCATACAACCATTTTTCATATGAGTATTATCATTTTGCTTTCCATGGACATAAGGCCACAGCATGTTTTATTAATTTGTAATCAAGTCTTTTTCGTGTTCTTATTATTTTTGTGACGTACGGTGGCTGCTAATGATTAAGTATAACTCAAGACTTTACTGTTAAAATAAAACCATATTTAATTACAACCGCAAATAAATACTTACACGAACAAAGAAGTAAAAATCAACCAAAGATAATTAACCATTTCAGTGAATACTTTGTTATTAGCGCGGTTTGGCTTAACGTACGGTAAATTCTAAATTAAAACCCAAATCGACGCCCAATAATTCACACTAATTCGACTGGATAGTTTCACTCAATAGTCACTCAATAATCACTGCAGTTAGTAGTCTGACACCGCTACTACACATTTGGCGGAAAAAATATATTCATAAGTTCAGAGTGTCACGTTCGAACCTCGGTGTCATTAGTTACTCATTTTCTTCCTACATGACAAGTACCGTCTGGATAACTTCAATTATTTTGTAAATTTCCAATTCTTCTTGTTAGAATATTCGTTTTTAAGTACATCAGTAATGATCGGTACAATCATCTTTTTCATATTTCAAAATTTATTTTGTTCTCTGGTAATATTTACTGAATTTCCCTATAGATTTTCACTTTCTTTCATTTTATTTGCAGGAGATGTTGAAACATAAATATCCACTATTTATAAGACAGCTTATGGGTGGCTTTTTGATTTTCAGTTTCATAGCATTACTATTTATATTCATGATGATTTATTCTGAATGTACAGATGATTTATTCTGAATGTTCTGTCATTGACGCAGAAAATTGACTCAGAAAACTGAGTTCAAAATCTGGCCAAAGCTGGTTTCTTTCACTTCATGCTAATGCATTTGAGAAAGATATGTACCCATTTTTATACCCTGCCCCTAACTACGGGTAAAATATTACGGAGGATGGGCTATTTAACATTAAATCTGGCACGTGGACGTAAGAGCGGGGCATAAAGTGACGATCGAATTCATCATTTGCTGTTGCTCTTGTAATACTTGTATTCTATGTTTAGTGTGCAATGATATTGTCCCTAATCGAAGATTAGATCCTATTTTTCTTTTAATGGGTATGGGTGCGAGAAATGGCTGTTGTAAGAGATAACTAAATTAAATGATATTCCTAATCGTCGCTCTGTAGTAGATCTCATAAATATTATTAAAGTTAGAGGTATAGAAATGAACATACAATCTCAATCTAATTCAACACACTAATGTATGATTTGTACTATTACTCTCGGGTCTGTAATACTCGTATCCACTACATGTTTATTAATTTAAAAAAATAAAGAAGGTTTCCATTCCCACTCTTATTCCAATGTCTTGCTTATTTACTTCCATGGAAATTTCTTATGAAAATTTATGTTTATAGAAAAATATCCCTTGCGAAAGTGATTTGGTACGAATTCTAGAACTTCATTCAATTTATGCTTCATTCAAGTCCAATTCGTATTATAAAAATTTCGAATAATATTTTAGTCATTTAACATGTCACTTTTTCTCTTTATTTTAAAAATAGTTTTAAAGATGTGTTTAGGAAAAATAAAATTTTAAAGATGTGTTTAGGAAAATAAAATTTGGTGTTGACTATTATGAGAAATATAATATTGAAAAGAAGTAAGCCGTTGCAGCTTTTGTGCAGAAATGTGAAACTGAATATGAACAGGTATTAGAACAATTAAAAGGTAAAACGCAATTAAGCGATACACCAACATACATATTTGGCAAGTGTAAAACGTTTACATTATTCTTACATTTTCGTAATCAGTTCATAACGTACAACGGCTCGCTAAACATGCTTTGTAAGGTTTATATTTATTGGTGATAAAAGCTTTGAAACAGATGGAAATTATTTTAATATTCTTTAAATAATTTACGGAATTTTTTACATATTATTCCTTATTTAAAATAAATGAAACTCTAGATTAATCATAACCCTTTCTCAGATTTTTACAACCAAAATGTTTTAAATTTTTCGACCACCTCCAGGTTATTCCACCCACAAATTCCAGATGCTGACCCCTCTCCCGTAAATGTCCGAAATGTGTGAATACCTATTTACATTCAGTAAGAATTATCTTTCGCCAATTGAAAATATGAAGAAGTAACAGTGAAGAAGTGTTTCTGTGAATATTTTAAACAAGTCCGAATGTGTGCGCTAAACCGAGTTGAAAGCTACCAGAATTTTATGGAAAGTGTTCAAAATTGACTTGTTGTGCACATGTGCGTGCACATATAAACGTACATAAGCTTAAGCTATATGTATTGGTTATTTTATATCTTCTTAATAGTGTAATGAGTAAAGGTTAGGAAGATTAATTTCATATCTTATTCGTAACTGGAAGCTATACGATAACTTAATATCTACAATTGGGAGTATCGTTTTCAAATCTGTGGAACATTTTCCTCAATATTTATCACAATTAAATGATAATTATTTTACAACGAATAAATACATATCTGTAATATATAACAACAAACACTAGCTCCATTTCAGTACTTTTAAATAATTATGAAATGACTTCAATGTCAACTGTCATTTATTTTCATATATTTCACACACACACACACATATATATATATATGTGTATGTATGTATGGTACCTGCACTAATTCGGCATACGTAAGGTTTAAAATGAATTTTTAAAAATGAAAAAGCTTTCGATTTAACTTGAATTTAAAGGTAAAGGATTTAAAATTTACTATTATTTCCAGCAAGAAAAATACTGTGTTGTGTATTTCAAACAAAAATTATATTGATCGGAATTGATTTTTTTCAGTAAAATCGATAAAAATCGGCAACTTTGACACATTTGTAAACAAAAGCTAATTCCCATTTTTAAAAATCTTGGAAATTAAGATATATATTTCTGAAACGTTTTTTGAGAAAAATTAGCAAGTCTAAAGTTAAATTAATCTGATATGAAACAAATTACTTATAGCATAAATGATATAGCAAGCATTTCTGAACCATAGGGGTCTTGTTTTTCTGACGTGTTTATCGATTTATTGACAGCAGAATGAATGTCGAAAGTGTCCATAGTTAAGTATGGTGGAGCAAACGATAAAGTTTATATGAGTGTGTTTGTCTTTAATATATATTATTCATAAAAGTAAGTAAAAGCTTTTCTAATTAAATAATGTGTTAGTAAATGCATTTTTTATTTTTCGATTCAGAACAGATTTTCGGTAAGACGGGGGTCCAATTTTGACAAAAATATTCGGTGATTTAAATCCTTAAATTTTTTTTGCTTTTAATACAATCATTAAAAATTATCACTAAAATTCTCAAGTTTGCATAAAATTGTGTAAAGGAGTGAATCATATGTAAAAATATTTTTACCAAGATTTTCTAATAAAAAAATTCCCAAATAATTTACTTCATTTTTGAAGAGGTTCTGAAAATTTCATTAAAATTAATTATTTGATTTTTGCAAGAATTTCCAAATTAATTTGTCTGTCATCAGAAGAAAGAGGCTAAAATTTGCTATGATAAATGTTAGTGCAACCGCTGACGCAAGAAATCAAGTTTTTTAATCAAAATTTCGAATGTTCTTAAAAGATGTAATATATTTAATTAAATGTTTAAAAATACATTGATCGTTCTTCTTAATAATAACATAAAGATTTTGATGACGAAACTGTTTCCGTTACGTTTGGAGCACGTTATATATATATATATATATATATATATATATATATATATATATATATATATATATATAGGCACCTCCACGAAATCGCTAAAAAATCAGCATGCCGTGATGAAAACATGCTTCAAACGTAACGGAAACAGTTTCATCATCAAAATATATGTATATATATATATATATATATATATATATATATATATATATATATATATATATATATATATATATATATATATATATGCGTGTGTTGTGTGTGTGTGTATATATATGTGTGTATCTGTGTCTATAATTGTTTTAATTATGTTGCTTAAAGTGTCATCTAATGAAATTAATCTTATTTTTACAAACTTCCGTAATATTGTAAAAAATAGATGATTGAAACATTCTTTAAAATTTGAAACAAGCTGACAGTTAAAGTAAAAAGACGGAAATATAAATTCATTTCTGCTTTTAACAAGAATAAGTTTATCAGCATTTACGTTACACTAGAAGTATTAATAATAGTCGAACTCCCCATTTTAGCCTTGTGCCAGACTAAAGTAAATAATAAATCTCACGGGAATCGTCATGTGGCTGAAATAACTGCTTACTTAACATTTAAAATGTTATAGAATGAAGATTTTACACTGGAAGTCCTTTAATACAACGCTTTCCCCCTATTTGGCGTTATGCTGTACTAAGTTAAGCTTCGTAAGGATAGAAAATCGTTTTAACTCATGACTAATATAGTTATGTATTTCGCATTGTTCATGGGAGCCGATATTCGAACCCCCAAGTACCACCATTTTGAATATTGTTTTTCAATATCAAATTCTCTGCCAACCTTATCAGGGAAAATAACCTGAGGACCCTTATAAAAATCTATGTTCAGTTTTTCATTCTCAACACAATTTTTTTCAAAGTCTCTCTTACCATCCTGCACTGCTTTCCTTCAGGATAAACGATATAAAACGACATTTTACTAGTAATTTTGCATGTAATGTATTCTTGGGGCAATCTTAATATCTGTTTCAGTTTGTGTTCAGCTAACACACCGTACTGAAACAGCTTAGGGATCCTATCATCCTTCATTCTTTCGAATGCTGATGAAAATATTCTCTTTGAGCTATTAATGTTTATATTGAATGCAATTGATATTAGCAATCATCTTCCAATCAACACATATGTTAAGGTTAATGTATATGCGGAAATCTGGCAAACTGTTATACCACCAAACGAGAAAGCTGATCAATTATTAATAGGTCTTTTATTGGTGATAAAAATATCTGTTTGGCATAAGCAGATATCTCTTTTAATAGAGAAACTCTCTTAGTAAATCTGCTATAATTATATTGTTTTAATGATCCTCCTTTACATTGTGGTAGTCTGGTGCTCGAAATGGCGAACAAATAGTAAAAGATATGCCTGTATCCAAAGACCTTATGGAATAAGTAATCTGATTTTAATGAATTCTTCCAGAATTGGGCTTCTGTGGATTGAGAGTTAATTTGATCACTCCTATAGGAAATAAGACAGGAAATAAATTGGAAAAGTTATCGTTTTTTTTTTATAATTTGAAAAGAATAAGTGATTAAATTAATAAATTATATCATTAAATTTAAATTTAATATTCTTTCAATTTGTATACGAATATAGATTTTTAAAGGATTGGATTGTTTTTATCTTTATGCTGCAAACCTAACTTTACTATTCGGCAAATCAATATTATAAGTAGAATTCATACGCTTAGGAAAAATGTAATAAATAAATAAATGCACCTTGAGGCCAGCTGTGATTCATATTCAGAATAAATACTACAATTAATTAAACTAGTAGCACCCCAAGCAAATAAGGCTTCAAGTGCATGTACCGACCGATGATCCACCCCAGTTACAGTAGTTAGTATAGCAGGATTAAATAAAAACAATGCAAAAATAACACTGTATCATATTAGTTCAGTTCATCATCATTGGATTTATAACATTTTCTTTTTGCGATTACGATATTATGAACCTTTTCTGAAGTGAATAAGGAAACTGTTGAAATATTTGGAAATAGGAAGATAATGACCATACACATCAAAAACGATGTCAGGGTGGAGAGGAACGAATAAAGTATTTAAGTGTGTGTGCTAACTCGATAATCAAACACCCAAACAAATAAACTCCTGCCTTTGTACTTTTATTAGTCTTATGCATTGATACGTTAATAACGCATATCTAGATTTTGTTGTTTTCATCATAACGTTTAGGCTAAACCGAAGTATTCTTCAGTAACACTTTATTTAATCCACTACTATATATTGTTCTCATTCTGATACCTGTCAACACTTATCTGAATTAAAACCATGTCTTCCAAGACGACGTACTTAACCATCGTTTTTATATATTGTCTTTGTATCCGAATTATATTTTTAATTTATAAAATGGGGAATTATCGTTATGGTCCTCGTTTGGACCAGCATGTTTATCTTGAATGATATACTTGCCAAGTTTCACCGTTGTACCCTTTTAACTTCTTTAGTTGTCTGACATCATACTGATAACATCTTTGAATTTCGAATTGAATTCTTTATTCAATCCCCGGGGTTAGATTGTTCCCATTCCTCTTTGCATGTTTAGGGGATATTTCATATCAATTAATACCCACCAGTCTTTGTTTCGCTTGTACCTTTTTTCCCTAATAGACATGAGTATGTAACTTTTCAGTACTGCCAAACACGACGATTGAATTGACAACTGAACGGTGTTCTGGTGATACTAAAAAGTTACGTACTATGTTTCAGTGGAAGAAATGGTCAAGTGACACAAAAGTGAATAATAAGACTGGTGAGTATTAACAGATATGATATATCCCTAAACGTGGGAAACAAAATGAGAACAACTTAACTATATAGTTAAAGGGTTCATTTAAAAATTCCGAGGAAGTTACAAAGTACGACGATAGACGCCTGATGAAGTCCGGGAGTAAAAACACTCAAACGTCATATGCGTAATAAATTCTCGTTGGAATAATTAAACATATATAAGATTATTTTTTTAATTGTATAATTTTATTTTACTGATAAATAGGTTGTTATAAGGTACTAAGTATATAAACCAAATCAGTTGTGATATCACGCATCTTCATGTTGAAATATATCAGCTTGAGCATCAAATTTAAGAAACAAATTCTCGTTTATTAGTGTCAAATACAAAAATGCCAACCGTTGTTTTTAAAATAAGAACTGCATAAATTAACTGAATTGAAACACAATTCCCGTTTAAGCGACGAACTTAAGTAACGTTCCACTTAGCCATTATAAATAATTAACTTCACCATAATCATCTTCATAATCATCACTCTTAAAATCATGGCAGTAATAAGAGGAACTGTCAATACTGTCGTATTATTACTGTCACCTTCACCATCAGTTGATAGTTATTAACAATCACGATTATCATTTACACCAACATTATTGCAATAATCATAATCATCATCAGCAGCAACAACAGCAGCAGTAGCAACAACAACAACAACGAAAAAAATATCCATAGCAATAAACTCTACTGGAGTGTAAGTCATGGCGTTTTCTTTTGGTACCAGTGATAGGTTCGAGTCTAGGTCGAAAGCTATGACTTATCATGTCTTAAAAAATTTGAACCCTTTCTCCCTTGGAAAACTAGCGGAATGTAATTTAAGCAATCCCATTTTCTTTCCTAAACTCAAATTTGTAAATGTCTAAAAAATCCTTTAGCTAGCATCTTTAACAAATCACAAACAAATTAATCCCAGTGTCATCTCTACATCTAATCATTGTTCGTTTTTATCATTAATGTCATTACAGCAACCACTACACCCAAAGACATGAAAACTCACTCATATTTTACCACCATGAATCCCATTCTTTACTCTTTCTTCGATCCATCATCATTTCTAGCATTATCGCTCTAAAACCTCTACTCATATGACCTACTCCAATTAACCCTTAGACCATTTCCACTTTCTTACCTGTGCTTAGTTCCAGAACATTCTTAGTTCAAATAAAAAATGACTATGCGATGATTTTTATTTAATAAGTCCATTGCTAGTGATTAGAGGTACACTTGGAATGTTTTTCGTGTGGAATCAATTTTCCATTATGAGATTGTAAGAAGGTAACCAGGCGTGCTCAATGTATCCCTTTTAAGCCATTTCAGTGGATTGATCGTACAGTGAATGGCATGGCTACTCTTTGTACATTGGAGATGTTTTTCTGCCATTCCTAACCGGTGAACAGGCGAGGGACCATTCTTCAACTCCCCCAACACATAACCTGTCTCTCTTTTTCCATTTTGAAATCCTATCTGCCATCTTCTGAAGTCTCCCTTATCTCGTTTCTCCACAGCCACTGCAACGACTGCTGCTATGCATTTTCTGCGCACGCGCGATACATCGACCACGCACGCGCTGTCGGTTATCGGTTGGTTCTTGCAATGTCGCTTCCACGAAAGTATTTTAATAACAATGCCATTCGTGCAAATAAGAAAATCGCACAGTGGCGAATCATTAATAAATTGGAAATAGAGTTACATACATTTGTGTATAATTATAATAACTAAAAGAAAAAAGATAATCTTTCATTACAAGTCTAAAATGTCGACACACAGATATACATTTATCCATAATTATTTAAGTAAAAAAAATAACGGACCTTTAAGCAGATGAGGAAACCGCAGGAGATTATGATGTACATGGATTGAAATAGCGTGATAGATATGAAAAACGATAGATAGATAGATAGAAACAAAACAGGTAATTCTTTGAGAAAATATTATTTTTCAGTAGTATGAATGAACAGAGAATATTTGATTCAAAACTATTCAAATGGAATATTCGAAATCATTGATAGCTTAAAGGCAATATTTTACTAAAGATTTCTTAAGTGTAATAATGTCTAATTGCTTAAGTATTCACTCTTGAAAAACTGCTTCGGAAATCTAATTTCTGTTTGTAGTTTACTATATTCTGCCATCATTTTTTAATATTACTTGTTGGTAGAACTTTTCGATTATAACGTTGTATTGAGGACCATGAATATTAAGTTAATAGACTACGAGATTACATGTAGGACTCATTTTTACTGTTAATAGAGTTTTGCATATAACTTTCTCGTTTCTATGGGATGCTTACTGAGGTAGGTAAAAAAATGAAATCTAACTAATAAATAGTTATGAAACATGTATAAAATTTAATTTTATGGTCATTTTTTCTATTAATCGAAAGCCGAAATAAAAGAAAAACCGGTATGAATATTATTTCTAGATTTCAAGCGAAATAAGAAATATTTGCTTTTAAACATATTGCTTACTTTGTCGCTACAAAAATATCATTGATTTTGGGAGTTGTAAAAACACATTCACTTTAAAAATCTTTAAAAAATAATTATAATTATTGGATTTTAATAAAACTTGAGATTTATCTAAAAGAGAATATATATATATTTTGAAGCAGTCTCTCTTCAAATTTATGAGGAATTCTTTGTGCGATTTCAATCCTTTTTTGATTTGATGATTTTCAATTGTGTAACGAATCGGATGGAATTGTAGCTTACACTCGAAATACACTTTTCGGTATTTATTTTAAAGTAAATACAAAACAAAATGTCGGCTGATTTAGTTTAAAATATTTTAGAAATAAAAATAAAATATGTCTATTTTTGAACATTTTAGACTTTTATTATTTAATTTAAATCTATTGTCTGTAAAACTAAAAAATCAAAATTTTATTTGATATTTTTTTTGTAAATTTCTATAATATCGATTTAATAATTTGATGTTTTAAGATGTCTTTATTTATTCTTTTACAAGTTGTGCTACTTTCAGATTCTTTTCTTAATTTCCTTTATTAAATAATTATACGAAAGGTATTCAGTGAAATATTCTCTCCAATTATTCTTAAAATAATTTTAAAAATATTACAGTGTCGTTGATTGGATATTATTATTAATTACAGGTGTGCAAATGCTTAATCATTTATGCTTTTCAGATATCATTCTAGCGACCTCGTAGCTAAGACGCATTTATTGAAATAATAAATACATATATATCTCTTACATTTCTGTTTAAAGAACGAATCTTAAATTTTACTACTACTACTACTACTACTAATAATAATAATAATTTTATTTTAGAGAATGTGGTGAGGATGTCATAAGGATTTATTTTTAAATAGACTAATAAATTAGATAATGTATTGGTTTCTCATGTCTTTATGCAAATCATTAAAATATTTTGCACTTGCCTTCGATGTATAATTCTTTTTCCTTATTGCACTAACACTTTAAATATGTTACAGCTATATGATTTTTTTTTAATTTTGACAATAGAATAGTTTGGTTCCTAAATTTTTCACTGTGAATATTTTATTTATTCAAATATCATAGAAAATCATTTTTCACCAAAAATATTTATTACTTGAGACCAAAAATTAATAAATGTATTTGAGTTTTTAAATTCTTTAGAATTAAATTTTCATGTGATAGAATGTGTTATAGAATTAACTTCTTAAAAATAATTATCGATCTATTTTAAAAGAAAATCTTGTTGATTAACGACAGACAAAAAATAATTAGTTTACAGAAAATAGAATATTGATTTTATTTTGAGCCACCATACTGTCATACTGAGCTGTCAACATGAATTTTTGTCGTTATCGGTCAGCTGTTAATAAAAACATGACTTAACCTACTCAAACTGATCTTTGATTCATACTGACTGGCGCAAGGCACCCATTTTATAAAAATATAAAAATTAATGTTTTTAAATAAATTTGGCAAGTTTGGGGCGTAGTTTAATCGAGTAAAGATTAAAGTGAATATTGTCTACAAAGTCAAAATTTTCCCTTGAATCGGCAAAAAATCACAACCTTAATTAAATAATAGTTTGATTTTCTTCGCAAATCTCTGCTCGTATGTTTGTAGTGAAAGTAAAAAAAAATCGTAATATTTTTCGTCAAGACATTTTCTTTGGAGATATCTAGTATACAGTATAATTTTAACTTTTATACTTTCAGCAGTGAGGGGTTATTTGTGAATCCTGAGTTGAAAAATGACTAATAATCACCTGTAAAAAGACAGAATGATCGTATACAAGAGGAACATACCAAGATGCGAGTTACGAATTTGAGATGTCAAAATTATTCAAGTATAAAAATTTTATTATTTAGAAATTGTTTTAACAGACGTCAGAAAATGTGACACCTAAATCCGAAGGTGTAATTTGATAATGCAACATGCCTTCCAATAAATGAAACAAGATAATTTCGTTAATACCAAAGAAAAGAGTACTGAGAAGCTATGTAATATCTACCCTCCTATATGACAGTGACTGCTGGACAATTTCTTCACAGGTGAAGGTGAGACTTGAAACAGCAAAGATGTGGTTCTACGGGAGTATGTTGAGAACATTATGAATGGAACAAAAAGGATACTCATACTTATCTAGGGTACATAATAAACGAAAACGCTTTGAGAATTTGAAACTTACAAAACATATCGAAAACAAGAGAGGTAGAAAGAAACAATGAGCTGATGGAAAATAAGGATTTAGAGTCAGTAAGGAGATAGACATTACTTGAAAGTATGAAGGATATGAAGTTGTGGAGGACCGCAGTAGCCTATGTCCTGAAATAATACTGCACGTAAAAGAACAGGTGACTAAACAAGACAAATATAACAAAAACAAGTTTGAATATTTTTTTTTTATCTATATTGAGGTGATCGAGTATATTTAGCATTAATAGTTAATAATGATGTCAAAGCTGATTTAAAAAAAAAATCACCTGATATCCTATATTTACAAGTTCTTAACTTTAAATTTTCGGATATTAATAGAATCAGCACATTACAAATATATATTATTAGGTACTTCGGCGTCGAGTAATAGTTAACAAGCTAGTATGTTCGACAATTACGTAGTAGTCAGATCTTCAGTGGGTGCCACATACTTGTTGTCTTGTGCCAAACTAAGCTAAGCTTAGTAAATAACAAATAGTTATTGATTATATTTGCAGAAATGAAAGCTAGAAGAAGAATAATGCCCATAATTTTCTATAGTAGCATATATAAAAATGCATTAATAAAAAGTATAGTTTCCAACTATAATATTATGAATGAGAAAATATGAAATGTTAAATTTTATGGTCGTAAAATATGTCAGTTGTCAGATAGCGACCAGTAATTCTCAGGGGGTTAATATAAACTGGGAATAAAGAATTCCAAAAATGAATCTTATTTTTTCCTGAACACAAAATTCCTGCGCAAGCCATACAACTTACCAAGCATGGCGGACATTCCATTTTCCCGCCATTTCTTTTAATTAGAAACGCGTGCATTAAATATTACAAATGAGACGCGAGCGTGCAGTGCGAAGAGGCAATATGACAGTTGACAATGCAGGCAGCATATCATTGGTCTCCGTTTTGACAAGTGGAAAGCGTTATAGTAAATGTTGATCATGTCAGACAACATCTTAATGCTTGTCATCTCTTACAAAAGCAGCCAATCAACGCGAGATTCACATTCGGAAAAGTTTTTTTTTTCTTTTCCCTTTCTTTTCTGAGTGCTCCAAGCAAGTGAGAACGAAATCTGAAGTTTTCAAGAGTGTCATTCTTTGCGTGATAGACGATGTCAGTAACAGCCACTCGTCGGTAAGAGTCCAATCGGATAGGTCAGCAGACAGGAACGAGTGTCAGCAGGGGACGAGTGGATGGAGTAAAGCGTCAGATACAAACTGGACAAGTGGATTGTCCTATGTGAGCTATTTTTCTAAAGTACGCGTATACACATGCAACACAAAAATATACTGAAACAGGCACACCACATATACACACATGTTAAGAAAATTTGCAAAGCTACGTATACGCACACTAACGTATCTCACACATGAACACGCATACAAAAGAATACATCAACATATAAACATCAACATACATTTCCATACTTGCAAGCACACACTCATTCTAACTCGAAAATATATTAATACGCGCAGTAACATGTACAGGAGCAGCATTCGATGTATAAATAGACAATATACGCATGACACCTATAAATATGACTATAAGTAGAAGTTTAAATGAAGTCTATGAAATTGTCATGAATGGAAGACTGTAATACTGCTAATGTACATATCATTGAGCACATGTATATTTTTCTGGGTTAGAAGAAGAGCGTACTTTTGTAAACAATAATAATAAATATTATTATTATTTGCATCTTCACAATTGAGGTATTTGACGGTTGTAGTTAAATCAAAGTCAAAATGAAAAATACAGAGTAGTGTTTTAAGAGAATTTAGGGAATTGGCTTCTGTTTGATCGTCAGTGAAAATCACCAGACCCTAGCGGTCGGAAAACTCAGTTTAAAATAATAATAATAATTTTTCAAAATGATAATATTTGAGCGTACAAATAAATGATATATTCACAATCCTAAAGGCTATCATAAGGAATTAAAAAATATATTTTAGATTTTGTAATTAATTGGACTTCTTCTTCTTCTTCTTCTTCTTCTTCTTCTTCTTCTTCCGATTCTTCTTCTTCTTCTTCTTCTTCTTCTTCTTCTTCTTCTTCTTCTTTCTTCTTCTTCTTCTTCTTCTTCTTCTTCTTCTTCTTCTTCTTCTTCTTCTTCTTCTTCTTCTTCTTCTTCTTCTTCTTCTTCTTCTTCTTCTTCTTCTTCTTCTTCTTCTTCTTCTTCTTCTTCTTCTTCTTCTTCTTCTTCTTCTTCTTCTTCTTCTTCTTCTTCTTCTTCTTCTTCTTCTTCTTCTTCTTCTTCTTCTTCTTCTTCTTCTTCTTCTTCTTCTTCTTCTTCTTCTTCTTCTTCTTCTTCTTCTTCTTCTTCTTCTTCTTCTTCTTCTTCTTCTTCTTCTTCTTCTTCTTCTTCTTCTTCTTCTTCTTCTTCTTCTTCTTCTTCTTCTTCTTCTTCTTCTTCTTCTTCTTCTTCTTCTTCTTCTTCTTCTTCTTCTTCTTCTTCTTCTTCTTCTTCTTCTTCTTCTTCTTCTTCTTCTTCTTCTTCTTCTTCTTCTTCTTCTTCTTCTTCTTCTTCTTCTTCTTCTTCTTCTTCTTCTTCTTCTTCTTCTTCTTCTTCTTCTTCTTATTCTTCTTCTTCTTCTTCCTTCTTCTTCTTCTTCTTCTTCTTCTTCTTCTTCTTCTTCTTCTTCTTCTTCTTCTTCTTCTTCTTCTTCTTCTTCTTCTTCAATTGTTGCTTCTTTTCTTCTTCACTTCTTCTTCTTCTTCTTCTTCTTCTTCTTCTTCTTCTTCTTCTTCTTCTTCTTCTTCTTCTTCTTCTTCTTCTTCTTCTTCTTCTTCTTCTTCTTCTTCTTCTTCGTCCGATTGAATTGTTGCTTTGCAAACAATGATTGTCGGTAAGATTATCTAATTCGTGTCGAATTCTGCATTTATTAATATTAGCATAGTTTAGCACAGGACCATATATCTGAAAATTAGTGTAGATAGAATTCACTACAATCATAATAGCAGAATAGTTTGCTAATTACTCTTCCACGTGTGCCATTCTTCTGATAATAACAATATTCTTTCTGACTTATTTTCTTTTGGATTAGCAATATTTTAATTTGGAATAGCAATACCAAATCTAGTAATTTAGTAAAAAAAAAAAAAAAAAAAATTCAAAAAAATAGTAATTTGATACGTGGAGCACTCGCTTGTGCCGTTTAACTACACAAAATCAGTAAATTTAAAATTAATGTCAATACGTTTTCATATATGATTGGTTATTCCCTGCTTTAATTGCAGATAAACTAATTTTTGATGACGATTTCTTTGAATAGTATCTCATAAAAGATTAGTTTGTATTTATCTGTAGAGGTAGATAAGAATTTTAGCCTTCAGTTTCCTATTTGCACTGAAATCCAACGCTTGAAATATTATTTCAACCAAAGATTGGCTACGCGCGGGCGCACACGCACACACACATACATACATACACGTGGACGTAATATATCGTTACTTCAAATTTTAATATTAGTAAATAGTCTAATTTCAAATCAATACAGCATGTGTGTGTGTGTGTGTACGTGTGTATGTAAAAATTTAGATATAAATAGATATTTCTGAAAAGAATAATAAAAGAATGGCAGAACAAAAACTATTTTACAAAAAGGAACGAAACGCGTTGTAAGAAATAAGTTTTGCTCTTGTCATTCCACATGAGAAAGAAAATGATATAGACAGAGAAATGCATAAAATGAGTGGAGAAGTAAGAGACAGGTTATATACATATATTTAAGGCTGTATATATATAATATGTATATACACACCCACGTGGACATAAGCATATATATATATATGTGTATGTGTGTGTGTGTGTGTGTCTGTGTGTGATCATTTATTAGCTGCTTCAGAAAACTATGTCACTAGTGAGTGTATTTTTCAAATGCACATAATCAGTAGAGTATCATTCCTTTCGTGCTCGCACGTGCATGTGTGACCGACCGAATCTTTAGCCAATAGAACATCGGTTTAGCGGTCACGAATTTGACTCCAAGGGCCAGCAATCTCTCTCGTCCTGACTGCTTCTTTGAAGCATGAACAATACTCAGTGACAAGCCGAGCTCCGTCGCCTGGCACACGCCAAGAGACCGCAGTCAAACCAAGATTATATTTAAGTCACACCGGACTTTAGTTGCGTATACCCTACGCTTAGGTGATTTCCGGCGAGTAAATGTTCAGTGAAGAGTGCTGTCTAGATGAATAAGCATCGTTGCAGTTCTGCACTGAGGTGTCTCTTCGGTGTTCTTTTCGTGCTGTGTATCCAATTCTTCATTTGAAGTGACGGTGATCACTGGATTTCAAGACGGACAGAGATGTCCAAAAATAAAAGCAAAGCAGGAATAAACTCAGATGGGATGTTACTGGGAAGTCGGAGTCAAATTTGAATGACATAAATGGAAGATACAAGACAAACTCGAACCAAGTATCCACCAAGAGGACTTTTGGCGAAACATTCAAAGAAACTTCCCAGCGTGCTTTTTTTTTCTTGGTACAGTTTTTGAATGTATTACTAAACATATTGATTTACTGACAAACACACACATGTAATATATATATATATATATATATATATATATATATATATATATATATATATATATATATATATATATATATATATATATATGTATATGTATGTATGTGTGTGTTGAAGCAGGTGTGTTTTTCTCATTGCCACTAATGTTCGTTATTTAAGCATATGTAAAAAAAAAATGGGGGTGATAAAGGTTATCAGCGAAGAGGACGGTATCAGTAAACCGAGTTCAAATTCCTGTTGAACTAGTTTACCTTCATTTCATACTAATGCTCCTGGAAAAAAATATGTATTCATTGCTGCTCATCATCTTCCAGCCAACACTTTATGTATGGGCGTGGCAGAATAGATTCATCCAGTCTCACAGATTACAGATTTTGCGAAAGGTCTATGTTCAACAATGAACTTTTTGAAGAGAATATTTTTTCTTTTTTTAAACTTTGATTTAAAATTCTAGTTTCAAGATAAGTAATCCTCCGCACTTGGAAGCTCAATCTTCCACACATTATGTATGAAGTTAATATCAAAATAAGGTAAACTTAGTAAATGGCCATTGCAAGTTAATCAAATAAGCCTGCTTCAAAGCAGAGTTAATTGCGTTTTCCCACCAAGAGAATAATTGTCAATGCTGGAATCAGACAAAAAAAAATGCCATGATTTGGAATGATCCTTTTTATTTACATTATTCGGACTATTGTCCTCGTCTTTGTCGCCATATTTATCACAACGTTTCGGCCGTTGTACGCTCCGGCCTTCTTCAGGTGGTTGGAATATCGAACTGAACCCTTTATTTCGCTCACTGGGGTAGACTGTTCTAGTTCCACATGCCATGTTTGATGGATGTCAGTTATCAGTTATCTCCTGTTAATTCCCCTCTGAAAGTTCTCCACTGCCTTAACCGTGTATTGAACTCACACTCTTTGGGTCCTGTCACTGGATCTAACCAACGCCTTTATCTACTGTGCCATGTGTCCTTGAGGACACATGGCACAGTGGATCCTTTTAAAGTTGATCAAACTCTCATCATGGAAGTGTTTACGTTATCTGCAGAAAACCCTGAAAAATATCCTGACTAAATCTAAAATAGTTAGTAGTGACAAAATGGTTATTGCAATAGAAAAATGAAATTCCATTTGTGACTATCCGTATTCACGTTTTAGTAGTGAGAAGATTAAACATTAATTTATGCCTAGGTATGATGCTAAAGCAAGCACGGTGGAGTAATGGATAGCGGCGGGGATTGAGTAATCGAAGAGCCGAGTTCGAATCCATTACATTCATTTACGTGCTCTAATACCCTTGGGAAAGATATGAATTCTTTTCTTCTCCTCCCAGCTATCGGTAATTAGCAGGATAGACCGGGTTTTATATTGCAAAAAGAAATGGCAACATCCTGCGGGAAAAATCTGCCTCAACAGTCATGTATTGGAAGATACATGATCGCCTACGCGTATATCGCGCATCATACATAACTGACTGATGATGCTATGTATAACAAGATAAATGATATACATGTCAATAGAAAACAAGTGTCATTATGTGCATCAAAAAGTGTACAGTAAAACGTCTAGGCACATAATTATATTTTTTAAAAATGAAGAGTGGCTTTAAAAGCATTTAATAAACATGCGTTTGGGAAAATAAATTTTTATTTTATAATAAAACTGGATATAAAATATTCAAAAGTGAATGAAATTCAAATATATTAAGTCACGAACAATGAAAATATGTACTAATTTGGTAACTCATACAGACACACTCACAGACACACACACATACACAAGATATGACGCTAAATCCTGTTTCTCGCTGGAGAAAGTAAAGACTTATCGCAATTGAGAGCACTTTACTCATTGAGTATGGCCAAAGTAGGTGAGAATACATTGACAAATTATGTCTGGAAATACATTTATAATCTTAAATCATCAATGAAAGAATACTTGCAAGAAAACAAGAAAAATTAACAGATCGGTCAATCAGAGTAATTCTATAACAGATGTAATTAACACAAGCATTATTTGTAATTATAGTCAGCGATATCATGAGATACAGCATTAATCATAATAAATAAAATAAATTAGTCTCTACTCTGGGTTTCGTGGGGTCCCATCCACTCTTCAGAAGACTTGGGGAATAGGATTTATTTTTAGAAACCAGATTTTCCTTAAAAACGTTATTTCATAATATGTAAATTTATTTGTATTTGTTCTTCCTTAACAATGTTATTTTATTGACGCTAACTGGTGTGAATTTGTTCGTTTATATGTATTAGAACTGCAATCAAGTCCACTGAAGAGTGCGTTTACTTTTTGAAACACTCTGAGTAGATAGATAAAAGAACATTTAATTCTATTTGTAATACAGACACACTCATACACACCATCCATTTCTTTACAAATTGCTTTGTTTACGTTACGATATGAAATTGAGCAGATATGTCTATTTCAACAGTCACAGAAAAATCTGTGTTCAAAGACATTATTCAACTTTACTTGGTCATCGGCGCACTCTGTAGCCAAGAGATCAAAGAACGTCACATCTAATGACAGTTTTCGTTAGGGGAACGCAAGTTCGGATCCTATCGGAAAGCGCATATTTTTCCTCTAATGAGATTTCTCGAATATTCAGATTAGTAAACGAAAATAAATAAATAGGCTGTTTAATAAATAAACGGGGTATCTACTTAAATATGTGTATCAACAAAAAATAACGTATAAGTAATATATATATATATATATAGTGAATACTGAGGTCAACGTAGTTAAACTTAGGGTTACGTTGACCTCAGTGTTCACTTCCATATTTTATAGTTTGATACGCTCTGTCCTTGATAATGGATACTTTTAACCATAAATAGGGCATATTTTAAAACTATATTTTATCATATACTAGCAGCATGGCCCGGCGTTGCCCGTGCTTGATTCAAAAATCATACTACTCATACAGCAATCGCTATCACTTGACTTAAAATATTTTTGCCCTTCCTTGCCTTTGTCGTGCTGATGTTGCTACATGCCTTACTTCTTGCCTATCTCACACTGTGAATTTTTTTAAAGCTCTATACTAAACATTAAATCTCTTACGAAAAAAGAACTAAACAAAATGAACACAAAACGATCAGCTTTAAAAAAGGACTCGTAACTGGAAAAACCGAATGAAAAAAGAATGTTAACAACAAATACTTTTTCACACCTAACCTAGTTCTGCGGAATCAGAATCAACGTTGAGTTTAAGCAAGCGAATGAGCCAATTGGAGTAAAGTGCCATGCAGATTTAAATTTTTCCCACTTGTGACGAATGCAGCTATCGATTTTTTTTGCATGCTAGCATGCTAGTTAACATTCGTGTCAGTCTTCCTGCCTATTCGTGGCAGCCACCTATAGGCTCTCATACTGGCCAGTAGAAAATGGCCGCAAACTACATGAAAACTGCCGTAGAAGCATGAAAAAATCGATTATTTCCACTATCGATGGGAGTTGGGAAATGCAAAGTCGGTCTTGGCCCTCCCGCTAACTTGGAGCATGTGCATGTAAGTTTTGGTACAATTCCGTCGAAAATTGCGGGCGTGCATTCGTCACACACACACACACACACACACACACACACACACACACACACACACACACACACACACACACACACACACACACACACACACACACACACATCCTGCCTTTTATAGATATATATATATATATGTATATATGTGTGTATGTGTATGTATGTATGTATGTGTTTGTGCGTGTGTGAGTGTGCCTATATATAATAAATAACAGAAGTGAATAACAAAATGAATAGAAAATTTTTACTAACTTGTTTCGCTCTAAGAAAGAACACTTCAGACTAACTTTTATTGATGTAATCTGTCTTACATATAAAATAATGGATGCAGAGTAAATACAATAGTCATTCATTATAACAGTTTTTACCACAATTTTGAGAATGAAGTTTTCATTAAATGCGAAAGAAACTGATTATGGCCGAAATATTTTGAAAGTTCAACAATTTGGGTATCATCTATGCTAATTTTACCCAGATCATACAATGTAATTACTTCCTCATAAAACTACCGCTGATACAATATGCGATAATTAAAATCAATAATGATAAAGATAAAAATAAAATCTAAAATAATGAATGAAATCGGTTTAGTTTAATAGTTACATCAGACGTCAAAATATGGATTTAAAGTTGAGCATCTCTGCATTTGTCCCGTTCCCATGTAAACTGTAACCGGCGTTTGTTGTATTTTCTGCCCCTCCCGCATTCTATATGACCATGTAAAAATATATAAAACGAGTTCACCTCTAAGACCCATAATTTCGAAAATTTCTACTCACTTATATTATGATTCTGCTGACTAATTACTTCAAATACTACATTTACATAAACATAATAATAGCTAACTTATTTCGTTTTATGTTGAAAGTCTCTTTATTGATCAAAGAAATTATTAAAATATTGCACAATTTATATAATGATTCCTCACTCACAATTGTCAATAATAAACAGTTCTACATTAATTTCTACCTAATATCCTTCCACGAACATTATGTTAAGATTTATGGTTTAGAGAACCTGAACAAAACCATCATGGAATTTTAATAATTTATCCATAATTTTTATTTGGCTAAGTGACTGTTTATTCGCAAAGAAGAAAACATTGTAAAATAAAACAGAAATATATTATCAGCCTAATACAAGATTCAAAGAATTATTACTAAGTAAATCTATCTATCTATCTATCTATCTATCTATCTATCTATCTATCTATCTATCTATCTATCTATCTATATATATATGTATATATATATATATATATATATATATATATATATATATATATATATATATATATATATATATATATATATATATATATATATATATATATATATATATATATTACTATATATACGTATATATATATATATATATATATATATATTATTATGGACACTGTTGTTATTACTCTTATTATTATCATTATTATTTCTATACTTGGCGAAATTTAAAAAATATAACTTGAAGAAGACTGACATTCTATTGAAATCTTGTTTAACATTGTCAAACAGTCTGTTTTTTTTTCTTCGTTTTTGATAGTTTTTTTCAAATTTGTTTAAATCACGCTCTTCTCTTAACTGTTATTACTATTATTATTATTATTATTATTATTATTATTATAAATGTTATTTTTATTGGATACTCGTATTTGAAGTGATATTCCTATTTTTATTATAACAGCAAAACTAATAACAGTCAGTTTGGATCGAGAAGTTTTATTAAAAAAAAATATATCACTCTATATGTCTCGAATAACGGCTTTTTCCATTAGACTTCCGTGTCTAAATTGATAACGATATGCCTATGTTAGAAGAGTAGTTTCTTTCATTGAAAATGTGAATACGGGTTTGATTCCTGACATGGAGAAGTATTTTTTTGTTAATTTCATTGTTTAAGGAAAAAAACAAACACTGGGACTGAAACTCAAAAGCGTGTACTCATTAAAAATAACGTTTACAGTAATAAAAAAGTAATGTCTGATTAAAAAACACATTTAAATGTATATAAATATAGTTGGAAACAGAGTACACATAAAATATGGCGGGATTAATTGCATATCGATCAATACATATATATGCGCTATGACTAGGATCAAAGTAATGCTCCCTAACGTCAATGTGGGATCTGTAAATGATGCATAAGTGTTTCTCTTTGGCTGGGACTAGTTTAATGTTTTATCACCTGCCAAGGATCACAGTTTCATTTACTAGAATTTGTGTGTAGGATCAGAGTGTTTGAACATAAGGCTCAAATCAAAATGAAATATTTATTCTTTCTAGGTTCTCCTCTCGTTCTGGGACTTAACAGAGTGCTCTCTGTGTATGATCCAAGAATCGCTCCATGGCTTATGTGTAAGTTCCTTTATACTTATCCATGGATCATTGTTTTTTGGTTAAGTTGAAAGTATTTTTTTTTGTATTTTAATTCAAAATACATATTATGATCAGTGCATGATCTGTAAATCCTACCTAGGATCCAGGCACTGCTCAGTGTCACTTCGATGAAGGATCGGAATGTAGCTGCTTGGCCGTAGGGATCCAAGTACATTATGTTCCTACTCAAAAGTGTTCTATTTCTCTAGCGTATTTAAGTTATCTGCGCATTTAACTTAGGATGAAAATCTCACTCCTCTAGCCCTTTACTAGCATTATGATGCACTATTTGTGCCTTCATTCTAGGGTTAGTCTCACTCCCAAAACTTATATAAAGGATGAAAATGTAGTTCTCAGCCTTAGGGTCCGTATAAAATCTGTTTCACCTCAGCAGTATCATCATTCTAATCATTGTCCTCTTATTAGGATAAAAAAAATTGCGCCCTAGCCCACTACTTAAGTTTAGTATTATATTTGTGTACTTTGACCAGGTTCAGTGTACTCAAAACAATTGAATAATTCCAAACAGGATTAAGTTTAAAGCAGTAATTTAAATCTTATTTTTGTTAGTTGTTAATTCGTGATCGTCCTTATAATTGTGTATGTTGGTATTTCTTTAGATAAAAATACAGACCGTGTACAGAGTAAATTATTTCCCAATTTCGAGTTCCTGTCTTGTTTTATATTCTTTCTTCTCCTTATATACAAAATAACGTTTGAGTACCAATAGGCTCTGGTGTTGGGTAAATAATTTGGGACAAACTCACTGTGCTAGTGAATATTTTGTGAAAGTAAGTTATATTTTTGTTCGAGTACTTTCGAATTATTTCAAGTTATTTACTTAATTTATCACACAAGACCCCAATAGCACATAGTTAAGATCAAACTGCGCCATTAATGTAGTCATTGCGACTCTAGCTAAAATACATAATATTATTAATATTGACTGAATTTATTTTCATGTGAAAATTAAATGGAGGGTGAAATCAACAAGAATGGCATTTTAAGTATTGGTTATTAAATTATCTTGATCTTCAGCCACAGTTAATAGTTGGAAAATGTAATTATTTAAAACAAGATGAATATGCAAAAAGATTTTGTAAATATAGTTTAGCCTGGAATTTAAAAAAGGAGCATCTCACGACAATATTAATGAACCGCGAGACGAACTTTTAATCTTTATTCCACGGCAATTGGACATAATTATTTACTCAACCTAACTCATAATTACTTACTCAGCCAACACTAGAGCATTAAATACGAATATTAAACTCATTAGACGAGTAATGATCTATGAGACTACCATGGTGACCATCACTCGATGGCAATCAATCAAACAAGCTATTTACTTAGGACATAATATTGAAGCACCAAAAGATTACCGTACTTCAAACCATCAACCTATTAGCATATGTATACTTATATACTCCGTCATATTTGTATCAAGGATAACAGTGCAGTGGTTTGTTTTTTTCGGATACGTATAGATTCTGTTCCACCTCAGCAGTTCTAATTTTTGGGCTTTGATGTGTCTAAAGACTAGACTAATTTCAATCAAACATTTGTTTTCCGATAACACCCCCATCTTCGGTTCAGTGTTGTATTTGTGTTTTCTACTTGGTTTCAATGCATTTCCTTTGCCGACAAATCGTCTCTTGTTGTCACAGTGCTTAACGTAAGAGTATTGTATCTATGTATTCTGCCTAATGAAAGATTCACTCCTCGCTTTGGTTAGGACATCATAGAAATATCATTTAGTAAGCTTACGTTTGTTTGGTATAATGGCATTATAATAAAGTACCAACCGAGAGATTAATTCTATATACCTATCTTTAGTATCTATATTTTTATTTAAAAAAAAACAGTGCTCGATACAGAAGTAGAGCTTAAATTATAATTATTTTTTAAAAAATGATTCTATTGCGACATATAAATTACTGTTTCGAAACTTGACTCAAGTCCTAAAGTTTAATTTCAATATTAAACTTAAAATTTAGAGTACAGTTTCATTCTCAAGCGATGTTTTAGAATAACTCACTGAAGAGATGCTTTACTCATTTATAGGTGTAATATATATATATATATATATATATATATATATATATATGTATATTAAACTTTATTTAGGATAACATCATAATCGTATGTTCTGAGTTCACTTGTAATAGTTTTACAATTCGGATCTGATAACTATTGTGTTATGTAGTGTACTTTATTTGTTAAGCTTAATTTAGTCTGGTACAAGCTTAAAATAAAGGAACATTCACAGAGTATATGATTTATAACTCTAACGAAAGGCCTGAAACAAACGGTTGGCACTCAGGTTCAAAACAGTATCGTTTAGTTTTCTCGCGTCACTGTTCTTATGTGTGTGTCTTGTTTTAAGTATTGTACACATGTGACAGATAATGTCTAGTAGCCTGTATGGTGAATAGGTTAGTGTCCTGCCGGAAGAACGGCAAAGCTATCACTTGACTGTAGTGTCAAAGTAGGAGATGGTTTCTCGAGCATAGCCGGAATTACTACTATGGTATATCTATTTCATCAAAAAGGAAAAACATGGGCTCACTGTTGTTTGCAAACCGTATAGTCTCGCGTACGACCTCTGTTGACAAAAGTTTTAACCTATATCCTGGAGACATTTCTCAATGACTGCCACCGTCTGACACTTGGCTTAAGTTTTTTCTGAATTATTTCCCCCATTCGAGCGTCACTTGCACGCTCTAATTCGATCTTTACTAGTTCGTTCCCTGCTGTTATTGTATGTGATTCATTCTGAATATTTTAATGATCAGCTTTATTTTATTTAAAACTTTTCTTCCTTCCTTCATTACTTGATTTTTCCATTCTTCACAAATTCTTTTTTTCTTTTAATGGTTCGCCCATTTTTTTTTCTTTGTGTATATTGTTTAGGGTTAACTTTAAAAATTCTTTTATTCTTCTTAACCGTTTTTGATTTTCTTGATCATTTCTTTCTTTTTCCTTTCTTTCTTTTCATAATTCTTTCTTTCTTTTTTGTCATTTTCCTATTTTAATAATTTCT